>VMDO01021599.1:0-27007 GCA_007922755.1 Pedetes capensis | reverse complement strand
CATATTCAATAGACGTCTCCAGCACCACAATTCAAAAGCATCAATTCTTTTTTATTATATTGGATATGATAAAGATAGTATGATTATAGAAGATAATATTCTTATTCTTAGGCAATAATTGAAAATTGTTTAGATGTTAAATGCCAAAATATCTGCAAGTTACTTTTAAGTGGTTCAACACAACCATTGAGTAGCACAGGATGAATATGGGTCTATGTTGATCCTTCAGAATTTAAATAAAAACATGTAAGTAGCCTCACATAGTGTAAAACCTATCATGCAAAGAAATTGCCTTAGTTTCCTTTTATTTTTACTTGCTATATGATCTGAAGAATACTACAATGGGAGTGGCATTATTTACTTCACTTACGTATTTGAATATTTAATCATGCCTATTGAGGAATATTTTATAGTTATAAAAGTGTCAGTCCATGACAATATGTTGTTTTGCTTGTTTGTTATAAAAACAACACTCCAGTTTTCCTTTATTTATTTAGGAAAGAAGTCTGAACCAGCATGTCTGGAATCTCAGGACATGCCGTGGGAGGCGTTTTCTTCCTGATTATGTTTGGGTTGTGAATTCTAGAATATTACATTGGAGTGAGTGGAACTGTAGCCACTGATAGGCTGTTTGACCCCTAACCCTGGGGCATGGGGATGTGACCTTCCTTATGGACTGGTCTTTTCAAATGTAATCAAGTTACAATGCACCCATATTGTACTCTGGTGAGCAGTCATTCAACATGACTGGTGCCCATTTAAGACAGGGAGATTACCATGTGAACACAGAGACAGGAGCAAGAAAACAGCCAGGTGACTGGAGACAGAGGCCACTCTAGAAGTCCAAGAGTACCTGGAATTGTCAGCAACAACCAGAGCTGAGAGAGCCACACTTTGAGAGAACACAGACTGGCCATCGTGCTGAGTCTGCACTTGCTATCTTGAGAACTGTGAGACAGTAAATTTCTTGCTCTTTTTGGTCACCCCGTTGGTGCTTTCTCATAGCCATCCTGGGAAACTAACCCACAGGAAAACCTTGTCACAGCTCCCTCTACTTGGTGAACCCGTAGGAATGCTCTTGGTGCTCAGCCCTGCAGCCTTTCACCCCTTTGCCTTCCCTAAATTCCTTCCTCGTGACTTGTATGGGCTTCTGCTTCCAATTATTAAGCTTGGAATGCTTCTCAGAGGCTCTACCGGGAACCATTTTATTGGTTGTTGCTGTTATTAGGTGTCATCCAGTAGGTATCCAACTTTTAGCGACCCTACATGCAACAGGCAAAATACTGTTGTCAGTGCTTCTTTGCTGTTCATAGGGTTTTAAATGGCTGGTTGATTTTTGGGAGTGGGTTGCCAGGTCTTTCTCCCAAGCCTATAGCACCTGGTGTTCCCAGGTGGTCTCCCATCCAAGTACTAACCAGGCCTGACCCTGCTTAGCTTCCGAGATCTAATGGGATCTGATGTCACAGGACTAAGGCTGCAGGTATTTTATTGGTTAGGGAGCAGGAAATCTGAACTATTAGGTCCCCTTTGAGTCACCCTGATGCTCCACCCAGTAGATCTTGTAGTAGGACAGTGTGCCTTCAAAGCCCCTCTAGGATCAGGCTGACGCTGCCCTCCATGAAGCTTTGCTCAAGATGGCACCTTGAGAGCATATCCGTTTCTTTATCTTCCTCCTCCAATGCCTTATTAGCTTGCTTGGGAACACAACCTTGCTAACAGGAACCCTCAGCTCACTATGGGATGCCGGAAAAAGCCATGCTAAGGCATCCCAAAACAGTCAGCCATTGAAAACCCTACATGGGTCGCTATGAGTTAGAGACGACTGGACAGCACCTAACAACAACAACAACAAGGCAGCCCTAGAATTCACATTTCTGGTTTTTCGTTTGTTTGTTTGTTTTTCACCTGTAGGAAACACCCTTCACTGTTTTCGCAAAGACTGTTTAGTTGTCTGAGTAAACATTTAATGAAAATAGACAGGATACTGTTATAGTCACAAAGATTAGGGTAAGAACTAATCACATAAAGATAATAAAAAATGGTGACAAATGTACCATCCATCTACTCTCTCTGTGACTTTGAGGCCGTTAGCATTTGCTCTAGAATGCAAAAACCATAAACATCAGAATAAAGCATGCAAACAACTCTCTTCTACACAGACTTTTTAAAATATTTAGTTGTAACCGGTAATAAGCATTTTTTCAGTTAGTTGTATATTTTAATTTTAACGTGGCTTTTACATTTTGAACAATTTATGCAATTGTTTTCAAAGATGTCATACAGACTTTTGTATTTTGTATTTACAAAAAGGTTTTATTATTTTGCTGTTTTCACACTCCCTTTACACTGTGTTTGAAAGACTGTAGCCACCTTGGGAAGTAATGTACATAAATAAATCCAAATTAGGTAGTGACTATTTGAAAAAGCATGTACCTCAATAGCATGCCATTTCCACCATTAGAGTTGGTGGAGGAACTGTTTCTCATTCTTCAATAGTGCTGTGCAGCTGGCCACCCACCCACAGTGACCAGTATGCAATAATGATACTGCCCAACCCAGGCTCTTGTTACAAAATCCAGGTAAATTGATCTCTGTATCTACCAATCTTAAACTGTTTCTGGTCCATAGTCTTAAAAAATGGTTAGTTCAAAAGACAATGATTTTCTTCCTTTACTAGAAAAAAATCTATGTAGCTTGTGGCTATATGTTTCTACCTTCTTAATTGTTAAGCAATACCATCTCAGAGAAGTATTTTAAATTTCTATATTTAGTTATATCTGCATCATTTTCTAGAAGTTTCCTCTACTGTAGAAACCACTACATATATTTTTGCCGTAGAATACCCCTAATTAGAAACACTGTGGAAAAGTATGAAAGGGAACATTTAACTCTAGCCATTAGGTAACCAGGCACTCAGCCGTAGTACCCTGGTGTCTGACTGCATCTGAACTTGGAAGCTAAGCAGGTTCAGGCTTGGTTAGTCCTTGGATGGGAGACCTCCTGGGAATACCAGGTGCTGTAGGGACAAGGCAGCCTACTCCCAAAAAACAATCACCCATTGAAAACCATATGGATAGCAAAGCACTAACAATAGTACCACACAAGGCACAGTGTCAGGTAGCATTTCATCAGTTTGTAGATAAGGTCACTATGAGTCAGACCCAACTCGAGGGTACCAAACAACAACAAAACAATGACATTAGGTACCCATAATGGTCAAATGCAAATTTGAATCCAATACTAATTATTTTTCTGTACATCAGAGCTTAATAGATTCATTACATGCAAGTATGTTGATTTTGATGTCAGATGACAGGGTTTCACCTTTTGCAGTGCTAGTTATAAACTTTGTAACCTCAAGCAAGTTGCCAAACCTATAAAATGATTATAGCATAGTGTGCGCACTGGGAATGATGGCACCCTTTCAGAATCTTAAATGACCCTACTGCATATCAATCAGCCCTACATTTTGTATGCATTGAGTAGTTACTCAATATTAAACTATCTGTGACATAGTTACCAAATGGGTACCTGGTTCCATTATTTATCCAAATGACTGTTATATTCTACATCCTATGTAGAGATGGTGAGCAAGACAGACAACCCCCTGTCATCACAGATTTTACAGTGAGTTTAGAGGACAGAGAGTCAAACAAGAGGTTGTGCATCAGAATAACAAATACCATAACCTAGAGGTGTAGGGGGACATGGGACTGGCAGAGGAGGTGTGAATTTTAACCTACGTGTGTCAAGAAAGACAGTAGTAGCAAGTGAGGTTAAAAAAGGCTAATGATCCATTCTTCTGTTGAAGGGTACTTTGGTTGATTCCATATCTTTGCTATTGTGAAAAGTGCTGCATTGAACATGGAGATGCAGGTGTCTCTGTGGTATGATGACTCATAAAAAACTATGGTATATATACACAATGGAATACTATTCAGCAATCAAGAAAAATGAAATAGGGTCATTCGAAGCAAAATGGATGGAATTAGAGAAAATTATTTTAAGTGAACGAACTCAAGCTCAGAAAGAGAAACAACCCATGTTCTTACTCATATGAGAGAGCTGACTCAAAATTACAAGAAGGAAAAATCCTACTCAAAGGTCAGATCACATTAAAAGGGGGGGAGGGAAGATAAGAATGAGGTCAATATAAATGGACTAGAAATCGCATGTAATTGTTCTAACAAGATAGAAACAAAGACCACTACAGGAAAAAGTTTCTATCTTAAACAGAAATGGAACCCAAGGACATATAGAAAAACACTATATAGTAAAAGATAGAGAAAACTTGGATGGGAAACTTAGATGGGAAGGGGGGGAGGGGGAAACATAGAGGAGGGTAAGGGGTAACCTATATGAATAATGCTTATCAAATTGCATATATGAAAATTGTCACAATGAAAAGCATGTCAAAATGAATCACATTATGATGTACATTAAAAATTTCTAATAAAAAAAGGCTAATGATACCTGAAGCGCAGATGAAAGATGAAAGAACATGTTCTTAAAGAAAAACACCACATCTCTAAGGTGTGAGAAGTCACTCTTCCAAAAAACCTGAAAATTTAGGTAGAGGAACTAGTTCAGCTTTCCTATTGCACACTAGGGTAACAACTATTGTCTACAATGGTCTGTGATACATGCCATATAACTAGAATTATATGATCTATAATCAATACCCAAGGAAGTAGCAGTCAAGGAATCAAAAGATATATTGCGTTGGAAAAAGCTGTTGCCAAAAACCTCTTTAAAGGGTTAAAAGTAAAGATGTCACATTGAAGACAAAGGTGCGCCTGACTCATGCCACAGTATTCTCAGTTGCATCATATGGTTGTGAAAGCTGGACATTGAATAAGGGAGACAGGAGTATTGATGCTCTTGAATTATGGTGCTGGAGACAAATACTGAATATACCACCAGCTGACAAAGAACCAATATGATCCATCCTAGAAGTGCAACCAGAGTGCTCCTTGGAAGCAAGGATGGCTAGACTGCACCTTATGTGTTTTGGGCATATTGTTAGGAGGGACCAGTCCCTGGAAAAGGACATCATGTTTGGGAGAGACACAGATCAACCAGAAAAAAGAAAGACCTTCAACTAGATGGCAGCAACAGTTGATGCAACAGTGGGCTTAACATAAAAAATGATTGTATACCTAGCACAGTGTTGGGTAGTGTCTTGGTCTGTTGTACATATGGTCACTATTAGTTGGACTCAATTCAATTCTACCTAACAACAGAAGAATTATATGAAAGTTCACAATACAAGAAATGATTGTTTAAAGATATGTTATTGTTGGGTATAGTGATGTCTGACTCATAGCAACCCCATGTACAACAGAAAAAACACTATTGTCAGTGCTTCTCTGCTATTCATGGGGTTTTCAATGGCTGATTGTTTTTTGGGAGTAGATTGCTGGGTCCTTCTCCCAAACCTATAGTACTTGGTGTTCCCAGGCGGTCTCCCATCCAAGTACTAACCAGGCCCAACCCTGCTTAGCTTCCAAGATCTGACAGGATTAGATGCCACAGTGGTATGGCTGCAAGCTTAAAGATATGGAAGTACTTATTACCCTGATTTGATCATTATACATTGCATACCTGTATGGAACTATCATGTTGAACTCCATAAATATGTACAAATACCATGTCTCAATAAAAAAGTAAAAGTAAAAAATGTATAGAGAAAAGAGAAATTTGTGGCCCACTTTTTAACATCTTAAGGGGAATTTATAACATTCCACCTCTACCTTAGTGAGTAGAATCAGTGGAATTATGTACTATAAGATCAAGAAAGAAAAGATCAAGAAAGGAAAATGTCAAAATTATAATAAAAATAAAGAGCATTCCTGTCAACTCCATCATTATAATTTTGATATCACAATGTTGTTGTCATTCATTTTCTAACAATAATCTTCCCTCAGCCATTTTGTACTGTCAAATTTTATATTCTATTTTTCCCTTTTTTTCCATCCTAACTTCCTTAAGGTTAGTGACATTGTGACTTATCTTTATATTCCCCAAAACTACTTGGAGGCAATCAGCAAGTAGTTATGAATTAAAAAATAGGTGACTTCCTTTCAATTGATCTCAACGGTAGAAAGAGTAGAAATTCACAAGGCTATATAGCTTATGTGCTTAACAAGTCCAATTCCTGAGAGATACGGACTTTGGGATCATTTCAATATGGCATATATAATGAGTGTGTATATATTCATTTTTTTAATAAAAAGGGTTTCCATCCTAGCTACATAACTTTAAGCAAGACATGAAATATAGGACTGGCGAAGATCCAGTCACTTATGAAATTGATAAGGTTGTCTAAAACTTACATATATATCTTCACAATACAGAGGATGGCCACAGGATAATACAAGGGTTTTCATTTATGTACATTTTTAGAGAGAGAACTTTTAAGAGTAAGAGAAAAGTATCTCTTTCCGTACCGCCTTTGAGGTGCCAAATGATCAAAGAAGGACTCTCTAATTTTTCTCCCTACAGTTGTTCTGAAAGTTAGGAGCCCACCCTGGGAGCCGGCCAGCAGAGACACATACATGCAAAGGCTCAGAGCATATGGACATACCAGAAATTGAAACAATAAGGAATCCCTAAAGGAAAAAATTCAACCAAGAGACGGACTTTATTAGCAAATGCTTAATGACATCGAGTATAAAACTGGGTGTCATCAGTAACAAGCACTTTGACCTCCCAGGGCACCTTCAGTGACTTAGCTCTGGCCAGAAATCATCTGTGATTCCAGAAGCCACCAACAAGTTTAATTTCCAGAGTATGTTTAATTTGTCTCTATTCATACATAACTCAACTATTTCATAGTTTGTGCTACTTAGAGCATCTAGCTGTAAATCCAATTAATTTCCAACAAACAGCTAAGAGAAAAAAATGTAGGTAATAGTAAAATAAACATGAAATTGTTCAGGAAAAGTTTGGTAAAAGGTGTTTAATTCAATTGTTTGTTGACACCCGTGATCCTCCATCTCTGAACACCCACCTGTTCTAACCACTGGGACAGACAAGTAAATAAATACTAAGAGAAAAATAGCTAAGCATTAAATAGCGCTTACTATATGGCCAGCCCTAATTTAAATGTGTTTAATATATCAGTTTTTAATCACCTCAGTAACCCAATGAAATGAGGACTATCATTATTCTTACTTTACAGATGCTAAAACAGAGGCACATGGAACATAAATAAGTCTCCTTAGATAATGTAAGCTGTAGGCAGTAAAAGCTGGTTCCAGCTCCTGGTGATCTGACCACAGAACTTCTACTGTTAGGCAGTAGTATTTTATAAATACGTTAATAAGCAATTCTGATCCCAACTAATAAATGCAGTGATAGCACTAATCATGGAGGGGGATGAAAAACACAGTAAGCAATTATTAATTTAATTAGCATTAATAAAATGGTCATGGAGGTTTTGTCAAAGAGAAGGAGAAATATCGTGTATCTCCCGTCCAAATGATTAGGCTGATACTAGACAGCCAAATGAAACAGCAGAGGCCAGAGGCATGAGGAGGCCTTGGGTCTCATGGCAGACTGTTTGTGAAGGCTTAAAGGTGAGGATGGACATAACAGAGTGGGGAGAAGAGCAGCTTCATTGACTATAAGCCAGTAGAAAAGAGAGGGATATGGTCTGAGCAGAGGTGGACAGAGCTGGACCATAGACAAGAGAAAGGGCTGTGAACAGCAGACCTTGCTTGCCAGAGGGAACACTTCATCTCACAGGTTGGGCAGCTACAACCAAAAGAGAAACAAAAGCTAGGCATGGTGGTACATGCCTGTAATCCCAGCGACTTGGAAGGTGGAGGCAGGAGGAGGCAGGAGGGTCTCAGCTTTGAGGCCCAGAGGCAGCCTGCATAACATAGTGAGACCTTGTCTCCATTTAAAAAATAAGAAAGAGGTTGAGTGGGCAGCTCAGTGGTAGAACCCTTGCAAAGTATGTGCAAGACCCTGTGATCAGACCCCCAGCACCACAAAAAAACAGAGACAGAGAGAGAGACAGAGAGAGAGAGACAAGACCAAATTTGGATTTTAGGAAGAGAAGAGAACTAAAGAAGGGACATTGCAAACTGGCAGAAACCCAGTGGAGAAATAGTGAGCTGTGAGCAGCTTTTAGATATTGAATATGTAAATCTGATAGATTTTAGGACCACTGTGAGGTGAGTGGAAAGAGAAAGAGGGACAAAATAAAAGCAGAAAACCAGTGCTGGGATTTCTAAACTGGAAACAGCATGCATGGAGGTTTCTCTGTATGGGTTTAGGATTCAGACACAGTAGGTTGGAGGGGGAGAGGAAGCTGAGTGTGCTGAGGAAAGCTGGGAAAGAGATGTTAGTGGCTTGGCATGCATTCTTCTGCCGTAAGAAAAAGGATCAATTCATCCAGAAGCCATGTAATCTGGTTCTTTTGCTAACCAGGGGTACGAGCAAAATGCCAAATTTGTGGTTATTTCAAACAAAAGCAAAAACAAAAATCAGGCAAATATATACATAAATATGTAACATAATTGTCACTAGCAATGAATTGTCACCGTGTGATTGATTTTTTAACATTTTGATTGTTTATAGCCCAAGTTTCAGAATTCCCCTATCTATACAAAATAATTTGGGGCCAGAAGTATCACATTATTAAGACTTCCAATTTCTGTTTTAGAAAAAGGCAAATAATCAGCTAAACATCTCTATAGAGAAAGACAGAAGTTTTGTTTTGTCTTGTGTTTTCTGTAGTACTTAGGGGTTGAACCCAGGGCCTTGTGCAGGCTTTACAAGCACTCTACCACTGCACTGCACCTCTACCCGATTTTTTATTTTTTATCTTGAGACAGGGTCTTGCCAAGTTATGCAGGCTGCCTCTGGCCTCGAACTTATGATCCTTCTGCCTCCTCCTCTCGAGTCACTGGGACTATAGGCATAAGTCACTGCACTTTGCTATATAGAGGATTTTTAAATAATGTGAATATGCTATTTTTTACAAGCTCACATTTTACAAGTTCCCATTTTCTTACTTAAAACCTAAAATGATCTTTTGAGGAAAGTATTATTATAGTCCCTTCATAAGTAAGGGAACTGACTCTCCTAAATTATATAGTACATTATTTCCCCCTAAAGTTAAGCTAATAAACACAAAGCCAGGCCAGCACTCCAGGCTAAGCATTTAGATCATAAATTCTACTCTTTCATTTTTCCTTCAGTACCTAAGTTAACATTTAAAGTGTTTGATAGGACTTCTAATTAAGGATATTATGTTCCTATAATTCCAAGAAAATTACAGTAAGGAGCTAAAATGGGAAATAAACCTATAAAGGAAATGAAAATTAGAACTGTGTCACACAGAGGCGAGATACATCAACTCATTTGTGGAAGAACAAAATTACATAATGTAAATGTGGAAATCATGGATTATTACTGCAGACAGGGCTGTGCAGTACTGTCCTAAGGAAATCTGCAACAGTCATGCCTACTTGTTCCCATGCGGGCACCACAGAATTTACCTTGATTCTAAGCCCCTGTGTTGGAGGGAGTGGTTCACATATGGCTGAAAACAGGGGGGATTCATAGAGTTCCATCTATAGAAATGGCCTTTACCCATTTACATCATCCTGGAGTGTTCAACACGAATGCAGAGACCAAGTGAAGATGCCAAAATGTGGGCTGTCATGATTTAGACTCCGCCATCTTGAATCTGTAGGAGCAAAGCCACTGGATTAGGCCATCAACTGGCAGTTGGGAAGGATAGAGACTCAAAAGGCAGTGCCATACACCATTATTTCATATAATGGAAAGCCAAGAGACATTGTTTAATATTAATTCACTAATAGAGTGTTAAGTAAAACTTAAAAGGTAAACAATAAGCCAAGCACAAGGTACATCCTGTAATCCCAGGAATTTGAGAGGCAGAGCCAGAAGATGGTGAAGGGGAACAGCATTGCATGGACTTTTCTTGGTCTATGTTTAGGATTCAGAAGAGAGAGCAGGTTTGAGAGAGAGAGAGAGAGAGAGAGAGAGAGAGAGAGAGAAAGTTGGGGGTATAGGGAAAAGAGAAGATGTCAGTGGCTCTGCATGCATTATTCTGCCATGAGAATTCATGTGAGGCCCTGGGTTCCTCCCCCCCTAGTACCAAAAAAAAAAAAAAAAAAAAAAAAAAAAAAAAAAAAGAAAAAAGAAAAGAAAAGAAAAAAAAAGGAACTGTGAAAACAGTGAAAATGTTTAACTTCTGTAAATGAAAATGGAGCAGAAACAGGTGGGACAAGGAACCATTGCTTTTATATGAATACACATTTTATATAAGAACATTCTGTGATGTTCTATACTTTTTCTGTATATGAATTATTTTGATGAAAATAAAGACATTCGCTTCTGAAAAGAAGCAGAGCATACTGCCTTATATATAATTTTTCTCCTTTTTTGTCTTTTGACAGTACCTGTTGTTTTCTAACTTTGAAATATGAAAATGTTATTGAAATATGATGCAGTGTAATTTTTAGAGAGTTTTCATCTGACTGGGAATGAACACAAGCCGAGCTTTCCAGACTGGCTTTCTGGTGCAGTGACCCTCAGGCATCTGAGGTGTCTTTGCCCCCCTTGTGTTGCATAACACCCTTCACCTTGTCTTTCTATAGTCTTCTCCTGGCAAACTCAGAGAAGCCAAGGCAATTAAAATAAACAGAAAGGTAAAAACAAACAAAAGCAACAGCTGAGACGAAGGTGCCCATAGGGATTGGAAGTATTCTATGCCAAGAATGGCCTGGTCCAGAGCCAGCACCCAGACCTCAAAGAACAGCAGCTTTGCATGCAAACTATGAGCAATCAGAAAAAGGATCAAAGCAGATGAGTCAAAAACCATCGTTAGTGTTACAAGGTTCACGTCAATTTTTTTATTAGACTGGAATAGTTATTTTGGAAAAAGAGGAAGATATCTAACATATAAATTCATGTGCACTTAGCAAACGTTCAGTTAAAATCTGTATACCACAATCTGTTCTAGGTACTTGGATTACCTCATGGAACAAAACAAAAACCCTGCCTGTATAACAAATTATAAAGAGCCAAGAATGTTCTCGAATCATTTGATGATGTGATCAAAACATTAAACTCAAGTCATTGTGACTTCATTGTCTTTATCATTAATATCCACTCACAATTATTGAACTCTGCAAACTAGGAAAAAGAATAAGCATTTTTTCAAAGGCATGAACTACATTTAATAAAATGAGTATAGTAGTAGCAAAAAGCTCATAAAAAATTATAACTGTCCCAATGTTAAAGATGAGTGAAACATCTCCTACGTATTAAGGAAGCTAAGAATAGAATAACAGGAAATACCAATATTCTATCAATATAGCAAATGACTCAACCATCTGGTTATTAAGAAAAACCTAGTAAGACCATTGTTGTTGCTATTGTTAGGTGCTGTTGAGTCATGTCTGTCTCATAGTGATTCTCAAAGGGTTTTCAATGGCTGATTGTTTCAGGATTGCTTTGGGAGTGGATTGTCATGTCCTTCTCCCATTTTTGCAGTGCTGGGGATTGAACTCGGGACCTCAGAGGCTGCAGAGCGGCGCTCTACCAACTGAGCTAAATCCCAGCCCAGTAAGACCATTAGAAGACAAAATATAAATTTCTGGTTTTACATCTGTTTAACAAACACAGCTCTGTTACACAACATCAGGCACTGTTGTAAACACTTTGCCAATTTTGCTACATTGCCATTGTTGTTAGGTGCCATCAAGTAATTCATAGTAACCGGAGGTACAATAGGCAAAACATTGTTATTAGTGCTTCTCTGCTATTCATAGGGTTTTCAACGGCTGATTGTTTTTTGGGAGTGGGTTGCTGGGTCCTTCTCCCAAGCCTACAGCACCCAGTATTCCCAGATGGTCTCCCATCCAAGTACTAACAAGGTCCAACCCAGCTTATTTTCTGAGATCTGATGAGATCAGATGTCAGTGGTACAGCTGCAGGTTATTACTACATTAGATTTCATAAAACCATTTCAAGAGGCTGCATATGATCAGAAACCAATGGTACCAAAGGACAAAGTGGAAGCTACCTTGAAGGAATTGGCAAACCACAAGGCTCTATGAGTGGATGAAACAGAGATGTTTCAACAAATACATGCAACACTAGAGGTGCTCATTTTTTTATGCCAAAAGATTTGGAAAACAGCTACCTGGCCAAGTGACTGGAAGAGATCCATATTTGTGCCTATTCCCAAGAAAGGGGATCCAACCAAATGTGGAAATTATTGATGTTATTAATATCACATGCAAGTAAAATTTTACTAATGATAATTCAAAAGGGACTACAGCAACATATAGACAGGAAACTACCAGAAACTCAATCCAGATTCAGAAGAGGGGATGGAGCCAGGGACACCATTGCTGATCTCAGTTGAATATTAGCTGAAAACAGAGAATGCCAGAAAGATATCTATCCGTATTTTATTGATTATGCAGGCATCTGACTGTGAATCACCATAAATTATGAATAATACCTCAAAGAATGGGAATACCCAAGCACTTAATTGTACTCATGAAGAATCTGTACATGGACCAGGAGGCAGTCATCTAAATAGAACAAGGAAACACTGCAGAGTTTAAAGTCAAGAAATGTGTACATCAGGGCTTTATCCTTTCACCATGCCTCTCTATGCAAGCAAATAATCTGAAAAGCTGGAATTTATGAAGAAGAATGCAGCATCTTGATGGGAGGAAGACTTATTAACAATCTGTGTTGTGCAGATGACACAACTCTGCTTGCTAAAAGTGAAGAGGATTTTAAACATTTACTGATGAAGATCAAAGAACAAAACCTTCAGTACAGATTGTGCCTCAACATCAGTAAAACAAAATCCTTACAACTGGGTCATTACACAGCTTCATGATAAATGGAGGACAGATTGAACTTGTCCAAAATTTTGCTTTACTTGGTTCTATAAACAACATCCACAGAAGTAGCAGTCAAGAAATCAAAGATGCATAGCTCTGGGACAAGATATTATAAAAGACTTATTTAAAGTGCTGAAAAGTAAAGATGTCACATTGAAGACAAAGGTGCATCTGATTCATGTCATGGTATTTTCAATCACATCATATGATTGTGAGAGCTGTACATTGAATAAGTGAGAAAGGAGAAGAATTGATGCTTTTGAACTATGGTGCTGGAGACAAATATGGAATATACCATGGACTGCCAAAAGAAACAATAGATCTGTTCTAGAAGAAGTGCTCCTTGGAAACAAGGATGGCTAGAGTGTGTCTGATGTATATTGCACCTGTAGTCCAGAGAGAGGAATCCCTGGAGAAGGACCTCATGTTTGGGAGAGTTGCAGGTCAATGAACAAAAAGAAAATACTCAACTAGATGGATTTACACAGTGTCTGCAATAATGGGCTTAAACATAGGTAATATCATGTGCCTGGCACAGAATTGAGAAGTGTTTTATTTTTTTGTACATAGGGTGGCTATGAATTGGACCTGACTGGAAGGCATCTAACAACAACAACATACCTGATAACACTCTCAGGATGAAATTCCATCATCATCTTGTTTGCAGAGAAGAAAATTTAGACATAGAGATATTGAGCATTTTTTCAGGTGTTTCATGGCTTTACAAGCCTCTTCATTTGAGAACTATCTGTTCAGTTCCTTTGCCCATTTGTGTATTGGGTTAGTTTTCTTGGGTATTGCTTTCTTGAGTTCTTTATAAATTCTGGAAATTAGTCCTCTGTCTGATGTATAGAATGTGAAGACTTTTTCCCATTCAGTGGGGATTTCCTTGACTCCATTGATTGTGTCCTTTGCTGTACAGAAGCTTTTTAATTTCATGTAATCCCATTCATCTATTCTTGTTGCGATTTCTTGAAGATTGGAGTCCTATTAAGGAAATGCTTTCCTATATTGAAATGTATTGCCTATCCTTTCTTCTATTAATTTTAGTTTCTGGTTTTATGCCCTAGCTATTAAGGAAATGCAAATCAAAACAATGCTGAGATTCCACCCTACTCCAGTAAGAATGGTGAAGATCTATAAAACAAATAACAGCAAATGCTGGCAAGGCTGTGGGAAAAAGGGAACCCTCTCACACTGCTGGGGGAATTGTAAATTGGATCAATCACTTTGGAAATCAATATGGAGGTAGCTTAGAAAACTAAAAATAGATCTACCATATGGCCCAGCTATACCACTATTGGGAATATACCCAAAGGGAGATGAGGCATCATACCACAGAGACACCTCCATCTCCATGGTCAATGCAATTGAATGCACTTTTCATAATAGCAAGGATATAGAATCACCCAAAGTGCCCGTCAACAGAAGAATGGATAAAAAAAATTATGATACATATACACAGTAGATCCTACTCAGCAATCAAAAAATGAAATAATGTCATTTGCAACAAAATGGATGGAACTGGAGAAAATTATCTAAGTGAATGAACACAAGCCCAAAAAGAGAAATACCACATGTTCTCACTCATATTTGGGAGCTGACTCAAATTTAAAAGAAGAAAAAAATCCTATACATAAATTAGAACATAATAAAAAGATCATGTAAACTTAGTGGAGAAAGGACAATTTAAAGAGTGAAAAGAAAGAGGGAGGGATCTAGCAAAAGGAAGCAATGATGAGAGAAGATAGGAGGGGAAGGAGGGACAATGATGAGCGAGGAATGAGAAAGGGCAACCTCAAAGTAAACAGCCCACCTTTAATAGCCCAGGAAACAATTATAATAGTACCAACAATACCAAAGGATGGCAATAATGCAAATGGGCTAGATTATTCATGTAATACTGCTGACAATGTAAAAAGATAGATCACTGTAGAAAAAAGTTTGGACTTAAATCATAACCGGGATGTACAAGTATAAAAAAATATTCCCACAAAAAGACATGCAAGTAGAAGGGAAGCCATTGGTAGGAGAGTGGGAGGGGGAAGGAGGGGCACAAAAGGGTATGGGGGAAGTTATCAGTGCAATGTACAATGAAACGCACATATGGAGATGTCACAATGAAATACATGTCAGAATGAAACACACACACAAAAAATTTAGACACAGAGCTTGAAACGCTTGACCAAAAGCCACATCTAGTGAGTAATGTCACTAAGACTACAGCTTACATAATTAGCAATAGTGTGCTTCTAACCACCACACCATGTTGTTGTAGTTAGGTGCTGTTGAGTGGGTCCAACTCATAGCAATTCTATGTAGAACAAAATGAAACAATCCCCAACACTGTGCAATGCCCAGCACTATGTCAGCACTTCTCTGCTACTCATGGGGTTTTCAATGGCTGATTATTTGAGGAGTGGGTTACCAGGTCCTTCTCCCAAGCTAAATCACCCAGTATTCCCAGGAGGTCTCCTATCAGAGAACTATCCAAGACTGACCCTGCTTAGCTTCTGAGATCTGACAAGATTGAACACCAGGGTTGTATGGCTGTAGACAGTTGATGAATTCGAAACTAACAAAGACAATGTGAAAAACATAGGAAAAGAGAACAATCTATGTCAAGACTTCTTAATAAGAGAATAGTTGCAAACAACTATGCTACAAAATGAATTAGGAAAAATTTTATCCAGACACAATGACAATAAAATTATGAAAATATTTCATAAAAATTTGTACACTAATAAATATTAGTAAATTCATACACTAACAAATATTAGTACATTCAAAAAGACACATAATAAAACAAGATTTTTAAGGTTTTCATATATTCAATTTTGGAGATACTAACATTTAACAAATGATAATAAGAGACCTTTCTCAATATTACTTAAGTCTGATAGTTTTATAAGTATCTTAAAATAATATTTTAAGAGACAAGTAATACCTATCTTTTATAAGCTATTCCAGAAAAAAAATTAGAGAAAGTTGATCAAGTAATTTTGGGAGACAATGTATACAATTCCAAAATCAAATGGCATAATACAACCTAAGAAGTACTAACAAACATGAGTAAAATCGCAGATGATTAAATCTACATTAAATTCAATGATATTTTCTATGGATAGACATCATGACAAAATGGGAAATCAGCATGACTAACATCAGAAATTCTTTTCACATAATTTGCCTATTAATGGAAAGAAACCATTACATGGATTTGAAACCATCAATTGATAATACTTAACACTAACTGAAATTACAAATAGTGTTCTCAGATAAGTTGAAAAATTGGGGAAATCCCTCAATTTGATAAAAGCTGCCTATAAACAAATATACAAAGTTTGCTCCAGAACAAACATTATATCTTGTGTTTTATTTTTCCCTTTAAGGTCAAAGATGTCATATGCTTGAAACCACAGCAATTGCTAAACACTGTCATATTTCAACAAAGTAGATTTAAAAATAAATAACTAGTGAGGCCATCTGGAAAGGCTTCACAGAGAAAGTGTCATTTGAAATACAATTATTGATTTAATTTTCACATCAAATCAAAGACAGTTATAATAAATTATAGCATTTTTATTAAAATTATTTTCATGGTACATAAAAGTAAAAGTTATACATATTAATGGTATAAAATAATTCTGAATCACTAAAAATGTATTGTTATTTGGAAGATCTGATGTGTAAACACAGATAATTCTGACTACAATACATTTAGGATGCTAATTTCTTTGGTATGATTAATGTTTTTGAAGCAAATTAAAAATATAACTCTGAAAAATAAATCTGGTTGGAATAGATAAAACTCTATATTAATTCGTAAACGTATCCTTAATTTTCTTTTAAATCTGGGCTACGTTTAATTTCTTATTTGCCCTTGTTATCATTTTTGGTAAAATGGTGCTGGAAACTTCTAAGACAACCTGGGTTTACAAAGAGCCCACGAGGGATGCCAGTGAAGCCCTGGGTCATTGTATTTTTAAACATAAAGATCAGTCAGGATGTCGTTAAACTATTAAATAAATTATCTGGAGGCAGAGAAAAAACACAAGGCTGTCAGGAATCTAGGTTCAATTATTTACACTGAGAAGATTTGAATCTACTTTAATGAATGAGCAGAGGGTACATTCTAGAATCACTCTGGTTCAATATCTGTTCATACTCAATTTGAAATCCCAGTACGTACCTAGTTTATCTCTAATATTTTCGAAAAAGCCACTTCTGACTTCAAGTATTGCTTCCTGGTGTAGGAAACTACACTGACTGAGATGATCTCAACTGCCATTATGTTTATCCCCAACCAGGTTCAAAGGGGAGCAGTTGAACAATTAGACTCAAAGCCCACCATTTCATCATCGAGTAGAAAGGAATTGTTCTGTTTCAATGGCTGCATAAGTTTATGTCCCTGTGGAAAATGGAATGTCAATGAGATGTTGCGGGGACTGTGCTTGCAAACATCAATTTGGTGTCAGGGTGGGCGCTAATAAACCCTGGCTTCACCACTTACTAATACAGTAATAGTCAAATTATTGAACATGTTGAGACCCTTATCTATAAATTGAGTATAATAACAGTAATTACTAGCTGGGACTGCAGTGAGGCAGAATTAAGGCGGGGAAAGCTTGGTCTAGGCAAGCACTAAATCGACCTGTCTCACCCTTTCCTTTCCTCTCGTCCTCTTCTCCTGCCTCTCTTCTTCCTTTCCTCCTCCCTCCCACTTCCTCCCATCACTGACCTCTTTTCTTCCCTTCTCCTCTCCACTCCTCTTCCTCCTCATTCCCTTATGACCCTGATACTCCCCTGATTTACTCCAGGGGAGACCCCACCCCTGGAGGGGACACTCCTGTGAGTTCTACACACATAGAAATGAGGCAGTGATTGTTTTTTCTAGTGTGTTACCTGTATTATATATAATATACATGTTCAGAAGCAGGCATCACAATTATAAAAAATGTTATCCAGAAACTGAACTTACGATCAAGTGGTTCCAACTGCACAAGCAAGGAAAGAATTCCGTTATTCACTTCAGATTCTTCAGTTTCCCAAACTGCAAGTCTTTTCATTCTCTCACACATTTCTGGAATGAGAATGAGAATATTGAGACTATTGGCCTATAGTCACTTTTGGTTTTCCTTCCATTTTGGAGAGTAAGATATTCTAAGACCTTTTGAGTGTGCATTGTGAGGGAAAGGGATCCGATTTCTTTTAGCTTTGAGAAACAAACTTTTTTCTCCATTAAGAAGAAAAGAAAGAAAGATGGCAGAGACTTTGGGCAGACATTCTGTGTTTTTATTTTCCGAAAGGTATGTAGGTAGGTACCACCATTATTTACAGCATGAGAATTGAGTAGTTGGGAAATCTACTTTCAGTTTATGAAAAATTAATCCAAATTGGACTATAAGTCAGCTCAGAAGCACAGGAACATTATCATCTGCCTTCTTTTCATTAACAGCTGTTTCTTTTTGTCCCAATTTCTCTCATGCACAACCCTCTCTTAATTTTCACTAGGAATTTCTCCAAGAAATCCATACATGAGGAGCTCACATAACACTGATGGAAGATCATGAGAATCTAAGGCTTCCTAAAACAGTCATGGTATTATGACAGAGAATCTATGAGAAAAACTGCAAAGCTATATATTTCTTTATGTGTTTTTTTTTCTTTCTTTGTCCAGAAGAAAATTCCAGTGCAGGTAATCACCAAGGTGTTTAAGAATATAATATCATTTAAATAACATAAAACCTGCTCTTTAAAATGCAAAATCTCCATTCAAAATTCACACAGATTTTATGCAAAACTGTATCATTTCTACCTCCCAGATTTTGCATATGTAATTATTCTCAAAGGAAACACCTTTTCTTTAATCCAGGTTAGGTTTTCTTTGTTTATACTATTATTCAAACATTCCATTCAAAAAAGCTTTCTGTCATTTACCCTAAATTTTATTACTCTTTTCTGTTCACTATTATCAGTGTTATTAATACTCCTTCCTGTGTATTTACATTGGTACTAGCTTAAGATCCTGGCCTTCAATAAGTATTTTTTGAAAGAATGAGTGAGAGAACACAAGATGTTTTTACATGTGAATAATCATATTCTACCTCATTTTTCAGTCAGGAAGGTAATTCCATTGCACTGTTACTTTCCAACTGATTGTAATGAATTTATAAGCCACATGGCTTTGTTTAGGACCAAATGTTATAGCTACCTCCTTCTTTCCTACCAGCTGCCTCCCAGAGTCACTGCCCTGTTAATAGGCACTACAGGAGCTGAAATCTGCTAACCTACAAAGCCCAGGAAAATTATTTCAATTTGCTGCACCAGGGAGAGTTGACAGATGGCCAGTCAAAAAAAGCAAATTTATATATACCTTCAAAATATATGCTACTTGATGAATTCATGACAATCAAGATTGTGTAGCTGTATTCTAATATCTTGAATTAGAATATTCATGTTTTAGTAATTCTTAGGCCTTTTATATCATGTTTTTAAACATTTAAATATAATTATGGAAACTTTTAAAGAAATGCAAATATGATTCTCAGATTATAGATATTTCTGCATACCTTTATTAACTTTCTTTGTGAAAACCGAAGTTAATCCTGAAGGTTGTCCTTAAATGACTTACAAAATGGTACTTATGACTCACACAAAAATTAATTTAGATGATCCAAATGCCTGCAATAAGCCATTTACAGGAAATCTACTGTGTTCATTTTCATTTCGTACCATTCTTCCTAACTTAAAATCAGAGCTCTTCTGCATCTCCAGAGCAGAGCAGTAATACTCTTAAGCTTAATCCTTTTTGATCCTGTTTGAAACACTTCTCCAATGGCCACATTGTTGCAGAAATGCCAAGGACTAATAACTCTGAAGATGAGGTTGCTAGGATAAATTTGATCAAGATACAAAGCTGAAGGTTGTCACAACCAGAAGTAACTTTTCTAATGCTGACTAATGAAAAAGAAAGTAAAAGATGGATTAACTGTTCCAAATTCATTCATTTCTGTCTCACAAGTGACCACAAATAGGAACATTTCCAGGCTGATTAAACAACTTTTCAGTGAGATAGCAAATACAGAAAGGGATTCTCCTCGGGGGAGGATCACTTATATTTTTTGCTCATATTATCCGCTTAGAGATATTACCTGGAGGAAATGTATAACTTAAGATTAAAAGAAGCTTAAGCATAAATTTGGAATAAATTCTTGATATGAACTTGAAAGTTCAGGGTAATAAACCATTAAAGTCCAACTCTGTTCTTCTGTTTTCACTTCTTGTTAATCACCCAGTTCTCATTCACCACTTCAACTCTCTCTTCTGTGAATATATTGCTCATCTTAACCTGCATTGCATTTAAAATCTAGTGTGGGGCTTCTCCCTGCCTAGCGGATGTCTCCCACCACATGTTCCACTGACATCTCAGCATCAGCCTTTCCTCATACCTCATCCATCCATGCCCCTCCTTTCATATAAATTGAAATAGTCAATTTGCTGTTAGTCGTAGGCTTTCTGTTGCATGTCCAACCCAGGAAATTAAAATGCAATTGCCTTCCTATGTAACTAAGTGAATATAGGTCTCAGCTACTAGAAGGGGTTCTTGATGAGATCCAGAAGTCAGCCAAGACTTTGAAAAAGAGACAGTGAGCTCAAGTATGCTAGGTCCCAGGGCCTGGGCATGGTGCAAAGGCTACTAAGAATGTCTGCATTCATTATGGGTGCTGGAAGGAAAGTATAAGGAATGAGGCTGGTGGGTGGTTTGTTAAGGAGTAGGCATCATGGGGACACACCAACCTTGAATTCTCAGATGACCTCCTCACTGCACTCTCCAGTTTCATCCTTCCCACTACAAACTATCTTATACAACACAGTCTACACAAACTCCCCAACACACAACCCTGTGTGCAACAGAACTTAGCTCCTCTGTTTGTAAGTTTTTAAGAGTCCATAATGCATAATGAAACACATAAGATATTAAGTCTCCTCTAAAAATAGCAGAAGGACCTTGTAGTCCACTCCAGAAACAATCCTGAAACAATCAGCCATCAAAACCCTCTGAATAGCAGAGAAGCACTGACATAGTGCTGGGCATGCCACAGTGCTGGGGAGTGTTTCATTCTGTTGTACACAGGGTCACTGTGAGTCAGATTCAACTCGAGGGCACCTAACAAGAACAACAAAGTATGGATTCAGTGTTTTCTATCCCTTTTCTCTTACACATTTTAGTACATGGTAAATACAATGCAGCTGGCCCAGTGATTCTTTCCTTGCCCCCAGTCTCCTAAAATTTTTCTGCTCAAGCTGTCTACCATCTTGATGAATTCTTTACCATTGATGGTGTCTATCCTAATAGTAACAGTAATGATAATAACAACAATTAGTATTAAATAACCTCTAAAATTTCATCTGCATAACACTTCCTTCATGTTTAATCATCTTCCAAAAAGGTGTGCCAATGTTATTCTCTGGACTTATGAATAAATTAACTGAACATTTCATGATTTTGTTGCATTTTACTTCATTTTTAGTCATTTGTAGTATACTTTAACTCAAATCTGCTACTATGGTTATGTCAGTTAAGATAGCCGATATAAGTCACTATATATCATATTAGCCATATATATTCACTGTATACTCACTGTATATTTAATTATTTAAATAGATACTCTAAGGAAAAAGGTATATCCATTCAATAATCCATGCAAAAGCCTAGAGAATATGTGCTTTTGGGTAGAAAGACCTGTTTTCTACATTCTTGGGTATCATAACTTGAATTCCTTTAGGATTTAGACAAAGTGACCTCTAAGAAAAATAATTTAAAGTTGGTGAGAAAAGATAATACTAGCATGTGATTTTAAGCAGATTTATTATTTAACATATTTAAAAGTCTATATGTATGTACTTAATGTGGCATTATAAATATATACACATATACATGCCCATATACCTATATTTATACCTATATCTTATATATCTATTATATTATCTAAATCTTTCAAAATGGAAATAAAGCCATCCAATTACCTTCGAGTGGCTGAATGATCATAGGTGATTGCAAAGAGCAAGTGACTGTTCCATCACACCCTGCATGTCTGTGCTACTTTGTCACCTATTTAACTTTCTATTATGCTGTGAAATGCAGAATCCCTTATGGGAACAAACCAATTCCATACCATCAATGGAAATACACCACACTGATGAATACTGAAATGTGGAGTGTCCACTCTCATTTACAGCTCTATATATGGGTTGAATCAGGGTTGGGAGGGAAAGGGACTCTCCTAGGTTTAAATTGTAATCAGTAACTTGAAGAGAAGTATAGAAGTGTTTATTTATCAGAACCATGTAGGCAAACAAAAATAGGAAAGGACTGGGTAAAACTGCCATGAGAATGATTGACCATTCTGGGAAGCCACAGAGAAACTTCTATTGCTTCTCAATTATATAAAAGAATCAGGTATTCCCCACAAACTTTCAGGCCTTCCATCTTTAAAAATCATATTCTGGCATATATCCAAAAAGACAATAATGGGATAAAGAACTTCAGAAGACATGATAAAAATGTTTCAAGTATAATTAACAAGAAGTTCTACCCCTTAGAAGAACTTGTTCAATCTCTCAGTAGAAGATTCCTTATGTTTTCATGAGGAATAAAAAGATCCAGTTCTGACCACTATCTAATTCACTCAGTCAGGCACACCTCAAGTTCTATCCAAGAATTCAAGTGACTAGTTTGGCCCTTTATCTGACCAAATAAGCCACCACCACCTGGAAATATTTGCCTTAGCAAAGGCTTTGGCCTTCTCCATGATATCATTGATGTAATAAATTAAGTTGCTTTGATGATGAATCATAACTAAATCTTATCTCACCAAATGATTTCAGTACACTGGAGAATTTAAACAGCAAGGAAGACAGCAAATCTATTCTGCAGTCTTGCCTGTGAAAAATGAATTGTGCCTGTCCTGTTTCTGCATTTACAGTGACAAGCAAACCATCAGCCAAGAGTCTCTAGGCACACAAGTCACTTTGAGCCATTGGATTTCTGGAGCAGTTGGAGCTACATCTGCTTTGGTAGGGCCATCAGGAAAACTTCCTTTAAGTCATTGGAGTCAACATCTAGTCTTCAGAACACCCTGTCTTTTCTCACAGCAAATTGGTACACATGAGTACTTCTGCAATCATCCTTTTTCTGCAACAAAATAAAAAAAATTTTGATATCTTGCAATGTGATACGATTTAACATTTACTGTTTGAGTTTGGACAATCCTTAAGGTTCCCATTTAAGTGACCAATCAAAATTTAGTTGAGGACAGATTTGCCTGACATTTGATCCATTTAATCAAATCCATTCATTTCAATTTTGCATTTATCTGTAGCAGATGAAAATATATAGCATTTTTGTTCTTGTATATTTGTTTGTTTTTAAATACTGGAGGCTTGAACCTAGGGCCTCTCACATGCTAGGCAATGGATCTACACTGAGCTGCACCCTGAGGCCTTTTTAGACTTTTTATCTTGGGACAGAGTCTTGCTAAGTTGTGTGGGCTGCCTCTGTCATTGAACTCAAAACGCTCTTGCCTTAGCCACCAGAAGGGATGGGATTATAGGCATGTGCTGTGGTGTCATGTTTATAGTGAGTTTAAGAAAAAAATAAATAGATAAATAAATAAAAAAGAAAGTTTGCTTTGGGATCTAGTTTTCATAAAAACCCTCACATTTTCTAGCATAGCCCCTTCTCCATTTCACGCTTAGTTCCAGTTTTGTGACATTGCCCTTTTGTTCTCAAGCAGGTACTACAGTGCAAGGGACGACACAGTTAGGAATTTGCCAAAGATTTATTTATATCACCACGCATGCAGCTTTGATCCAAGCCTTGAATTTCTTCTAGGGGCCAGTCCTGGAGATGACAACTCTGATATCTGAATTTTATTCTTCTAACAGATTAACAGATGAGAAAATTCAGCATAGTGGTCTAATAAAAGTTTTCCTTAATCTACTTTGGGCTGGGATTTTGCTCAGTTGGTAGAGCAATGCACTGCAGTCTCTAAGGTCCCGTGTTCAATTCCCAGCACCACAAAAATGGGAGAAAGACCTGGCAATCCACTCCCAAGACAATCCCGAAACAGCCATTGAAAACCCTATGAGGGTCACTATGAGGCGGATACAGACTTGATGGCACCTAACAACAACAATCTACTTTAATGGATTTGTGTTCATCCAAGCTGGAATACAGAATCTGTTTAGGTAAAATCGTTAACAAAGTGACGGTGGGTATCTCTTTCCTTGCAATCCTTAATAATGTGCCACCAGATCACTGCCAGAAATGCTAACAATTGCCTCTGTTTATCTTTCTATTTTTCACCCTTTGTCAACCACCTGAACAATTCTTTGCTTAGCTATTCTCATTTATTTTCCCTTATTATTCTTTTTTTCCTGTTGGAAATTTGCCTCATTTTGAATGTCATCAACATTTCTTTTTGTCATTGAATCACACCCTTGACAGCTGCAATGTCAAGCTGACCGCAGATCCACGTGTGGTCTCTTGTCTGAAGACATGATTTCCAATATGGGCCTATGCAAGAAGAGCTTCCTATTTTAAAATTTCTACCATTACTTGTATCTAAAGAATACTATGTGAGATGGTACAACATTCAAACCCATTAGAGAAATTGTTGCATTTTTCCAAAGGTGAGTCTGCAATTGTCTTTTGCAGCATCGTCAATATTTCTGAAAGGAGCAACTCTGTTCTACTTAAATTCTAGTTATTTTGGGATTTAACTCTGTTGATAGAGCACCGCTTTGCAGTCTCTGAGGTTCTGGGTTCAATTCCTAGCACCACAAAAATGGGAGAAGGCTGTGACAATCCATTCCTGAGGCAATCCTGAAACAATCAGCGATTGAAAGTCCTATGAGGGTCGCTATGAGTCGGACATGACTCCACAGCACCAACTAACCAAGCAACTTCGACTAGCATGAAGCTGTAGCCCTGTGGTACCCAATCCCCTCAGATCTTGGAAGTTAAGTAGGGTAGGGCCTGGTTAGTACTTGGATGGGAGACCACCAGGAAATGCCAGATACTGTAGGCTTGGGAGAAGGACCCAGCAACCCACTCCCAAAAATCAATCCACCATTGAAAACCCTATGAATAGCAGAGAAGCACTGACAATAGTGTTTCACCTATTGTACACAGGGTGGCTATGAGTCAGACACCCCCTCAAGGGCACCTAACAACCACAGCAACAAACCTCCACTAAGGGCAAGAACTTAACTCAGATAGTCCTCTCTAGTGAACTGTATCTGACATTAAATTATTAGCCCTAATCACCTAATTGAATAGTTTAAGACATGGAAGTTTCATTGGGAGTGACTCTAGAGTCTCTGAGTGAGCTTCTCACGAGTACCAGTACCAATACTCAACAAAAAGCCACAAAGCTTGGGAAATGAGGTTTCTACACATAGTTGGCCCATAGTAATATTCAGTAGAATCTCATTAGTCATGGCTCAATCATTAGCCTATAAATCTGAATTAGTATAGCAAGGAAAATTTAACCAAATTAAGCCATCAAAGTATCTAACATCTCTAAAGCTTGAGGAAAGCATGGACTTTCATTAATTCTTTACTTCTAGAAAGAAGTACCACAGCCTTCGTTTCAAGATGAAGTGGAAGTCCTAGCTAAAGTGGTAAGATATGGAAAAATATAATTATTCAAACTAAAACAAAGAAATTAATTGGAAGTTAATTTTCTCCCAAGGTATCATTAAGAAACCATAGCCATACTATTAGAATTAACAAGGACATAGCAGGAGTTCTGAATAGAATATCAGTGTACAGCATCAATTATATTGCAGTACATAAAAACAAAAAGTTGAAAGTAATAAAACACATTATTATAACAGCCTAAAATTTTTAAATAAAATACATGAACCTAGAAGTGAGAAAGAATTTTGGGAAAGATAATGAGTACACACAAGTACATATGTGCATACAAATGAGTGCCATATGAATATTTCAATTATTCATGAATTTGAAAACTCAATATTGGCCCAAATTAATTTTTATGTTCAATATAATTCTCTAAAACACTTCAACATGGTTTTTAATAGAACTTGATAAAGTGATTATAAAAATTTTATAGGAAAACAAAGAGACAAGAATAGGCAGGAATATTTTGAGGATTAGCATAACATATCTCTGTGTATGTGAGAGAGCTGCCCTACCTGAAGTCAAACTTGTTATAAAGATTTACTAATGAAAGTGCTGCTCTAGTTATCTAGCTCTGCATCTGTGGCTCAGAGACAAAAAAAAAAAAAAAAAAAAAAAAAAACTTCACAGATGAGAATAGAGGCCAGAAACATTCCACACTTGACTAGAAATTTAGTACGTGAGAATCTATTATTATACATCACTGGAGAAATGATATATTATTCAATAAATGGTGATGAGATATTCATTATCCAAAAGAAAAGTGAGGTATGGTAAAATTGGACATCCCTCTCATGCTATATTCAGAAACAGATAAAATATAGTATGAATGTGAACATAAAACTATCAGAGCCTAAAAATTATACTAGAGGTAAGTTCATGACCTTGAGGTATAGAATTACTTCCCCAACAAGCTTCAAGAATCACAAAGTATAAAGAAAACTCTGATTATTTCAACTGCATTATCACTCAGCTTTTGTTTACTATGAAATAATCATAATAAAAGAAAATGAACTCTAAGAACTGGGAGAAGAAATATTATAATATAAGAATGTGTAGCAATTTGATACCAAGACTATATTAAGAATGCCCAATTACAACAAAAAGTCACAGACACTAATAGAATACATAGACAAAATATAAAAGGCAACTTACAAGAATAAAAAACCCAACAAATAAATAAACACAAAATAACCATCAACCTCTAATTGCTAATTAAAACCACATTGAAATACCACCTCAGGCTCTTTAAAATGACAAGATTTTAATGTCTAACAATACCAATATTCATGGTTAAAAACAAAAATAAGAATGCATTCATAGTGGGCAGGACTTAAAATTAGTAATTAAACCAAATTAGGAGGCAATGTATCAATATTAAGTGAAC
>VMDO01021598.1:0-35136 GCA_007922755.1 Pedetes capensis | reverse complement strand
GGGAAACATAGAATGAACAATTTGCATAATACCCAAGAGATAAAAGCAAATCACCTGCTTCAAGGAAATTCTGTGAGTCCTCACAATGAAGCCAGAAAAAAAAAAAAAAAAAAAGAGGCCATGCGTACATTCCAGATGACTGGATTCTCGGCAGCCTCCTATAATACCTACGCTAACTTCCTGTTAAAATTCTTGTAACCTCTGCCCAAATAAGCCATAGAGCATTTTCAGTTTCAAAATAATTCTACAAATGCTCAAAAATTACACAGTCCAAGGGCAAAACTTGGCTTGATCCATAGATAAACCTTAATTCCACCAAGGACTATGTGAATTGCGTATCTTATCAGTAATGAATGTTAAATATCATTGCTCATACTACATTTTTATGAGAATTAGCAGAGTTTGAGATTATAGTCACTATCCAGAACAGGCGGCTGAGATTTAGCTCAGTTGGTAGAGCACCCCTCTGCAGCCTCTGAGGTCCCGAGTTCGATTTTCAGCACCAAAAAAAAAAAAAAAAAAATGGGAGAAGGGTGTGGCAATCCACTCCCAAGGCAATCCCGAAACAATCGACCATTGAAACCCTATAAGGGTTGCTATGAGTCAGATACAACTCAACAGCACCTAACAACAACAACAATTCAGAACATCAAAAGCAAATGACCTGTGTTACAAATTTGTCTTGACAACCAGGTAGAGGTTAGAATCGATGTGTTTTCATGAAAATGAAGGCACCTCTCCAAGACAGCCTCATTCATGAGAGCTCCCTTGCCACCATCCACGGGGCTGCTTTTGGGATAGGTAAGAAGGCAACCCGCAGGAGTAGGATATTTTCTTAAGTTAATGAAATATCTTCCCCTTATATATCTCAGATTTGGGAAAGAAATTCTCCTCTAATACGGCATAAATGTTCTTGCTTTCCATATCAGGTGCCCTCATGTAATCCAAGTTAATTTAAGATGTCCTGGAAAGTTCTACAGTGCTTATTATGCATAGTGATGATTATACCGTGCTCTCTCTCTCTCTCTGTCTCCCTCTTTCTTTTTGTTTTCCAAGTCATTGTACATCTTGGAGTTTTTATCGCCTCGTGCCCTGCCTTTTAGCTTCTTGTTCTGCTCTTATAGACTTCTCTTTCTCCTCTCAGCTTCACTCCATTCTTCAGGGACCCCACTACAGTGTCTCTGCTGGCAGATTCACAGTAGATGCTCAATAATTTTATTAATTTCCTGCCTTTTACTATGTATGATGAAAAATGGAGCATTTGGGGGCAAGAGGAAAGGTTAGAATGTCCTTTCAGACAGAAAGAGATTTACTTTACAAAACAGATGAAATTAAATACAATTTTCTTGTCTTTTTTCCACCTGTCTTTAGATAGTAGTTCATCTTTAAATGATAAATTTTTATTACCTTTTTCTTATGTACAATATAAGCAATGGCAGGAGTAGTGCCAAGAACCTGGGCATGGCCCTGAGTGGGAGCACCAGGCCAGGGGGTGAAACCTGGGAGGTGGACTCGGCCTTGAAAGGGCTTTGTTTTCACTCTTCATTCTTTCACTTTTCTTGAGGCCAGGAAATCAAGTTCAAAGATAATTCTCTTTCCCAACCTGAGGTTTCTTGCACACGAGCCTCTTGTTTCCAGGTCCTTCTCTAGGTCCCTTGGAGGTTGGGCTCAGGTGTCCAGAGCTACCTGTCATGTCTTCCGGGTGCCCAGGCAATAGTTTGGCCCTGGCTGCCTCTCCCCCTGCGGGGTTCCCAGCCCACCAGGCAGTATAGGCTGAGTCTGGGATGTGGATTCCAGTCTGTGCGAGGCACAGACACAGCCTCATTGTTGCCCCAAATCCAGAGCCACGCAGGAGTTGGCCCTCAGTGCTAGTTATTATCCTAATTAATACTGTCCATCATTTACTTCTATCTACTCCCCGCCTTGTCTCAGTACAGCACCCATTATCATCTACGCTTTTAACAGATGAGAACACTGTGGTACAAAGAGCTTAAGTAACTTGCCTAAGTCACAAAGCTGGGAAATAAAGGACGTCAGCTTCAAATCCTGAATTGCAAGAAGACTTCCTAATTGCAGAGACTGTTCTCTGCACCCCTCTGTTATATGTTAACTTCAAAACGAGGGTGTGGCATATGAAGATATCCAATGGAAAATGAAAGCTTTGTATGAAAGGGCATAGCTTAGAGTTTTCTAAGCCTTGAAAGGGCTTTGTTTTTATTCTTCATTCATTCACTTTTCTTGAGGCCAGGAAATCAAGTTCAAAGATAATTTACTTTCCCAACTTGAGCTTTTTTGCATATGAGCCTCTTGTTTCCAGTTCCTTCTCCATTGAAAAAAACTAAATGTACATCACACACACACACACACACACACCCCTCTCCTTCCACTTCTTGACAAGCACCCATATCCCAGATTCTTCCTGAGGACATGCTGATTCAAGTTCAGGAACGGCATGAGAACTCTGTTTATTGTTCTTTCATGCACATCTTAACCATTTCAAGTCTGGGAAGCAGTCATGTCATGAGAACGCATTAAAGTAGGTCATAGAGAACTCGAGTGTTCCATACTCCATGAAGAGTTTGGGCAAGTCATTCAGTCCCCCTGCTCCTCAGTCTACCTCCCTGTCAAAGCTGGATATCGACCTAAATGATCTCCAAGCTTCCTTCCTGTGCCTGCCTTCCATGTTTGTGAGTTTCTTATGTCCAGCTACACCAGGCTGTCTCCGTGTTGGGACCCCAAAGCCCCCACCTGTCTCTCTGGGTAGTGTGGATTTCACCCTACCATCTAGGAGATTGTCAAAACTGAGACCTGCAAAGCCATGCAACACAGATCCTTGGGGTTCACCTGTAGAAGTTAAGAAGGGTGACTTGGGGTCCTGGGACACTGGGTTGGAAATGTTAGTGGTAATCCCAACAAAGGAAGAGAGCCCAGTCCCACCAACATGCCCTTGGCTCACAGAGCCCCTCACCTCAGCCTCCTAAACAAGATGTCCCACCCGGATATTTCGGAACAGATACCCTTCAAGACCCTCTGGCTACTGCTAACTTCCCCAGCAACGTCACAAACACAGGTCAGACTTTTCATTTGTCTTCTTGCGACACGCATGGGCAGACGTGGAAGTGTACTTTGCCTGTGCACCAATTTCCAGCCCAGCCAGGGTTGGGACAGCTCGTCGGCACCACAGTGCCCATGAGCATACAGTGAAGATGGACAGGTAGTTCCTCTGGAGATGCGCAGTGTGAAAAGTGACAGCCGGCAGAGAACCGCTCCTCCTCAGCAAATAATCTTGGTATTGACAAAAATCCCAGGGTCGATAGGCGTTGTGTACCTTCTGCCTCTCCATCTCTGTCCCTGACTTCTGGGTACATACAAAGAGTGTTGTAGGCAAGCAGAGACTGGGAGCTACTCCTAATATCTTAACAGTTTCGTGCCCTAAAAGTTTTTACCCAGAACTTCAGCTTCGCCCAAATTCCCTTGAAAACGCCACATTTCATTCTAACTGGCTTCCTGAATAATATTTAATAGTCATTTTTAAATGTGGCCCAGTTCCTTGGTAGAGAAGTCTCAATTCTCTGTTAAATCCCAGGATGTGTTTATGTTATCAATGGGTAGTTTCAACACAAATTATAGTCCCAAAACCAGGAAAGTCTCTTAGACCTGTTTGAAAAAAATAATCAACAATATCTATATCCTTTTCTTGTGTTTTATTAGTATTTTTTAGTTAGTGTACCACTTGATGGGCTTCATGATCACATTGACATACATGCATAGCATTGTACATTCCTCATGTTTACCCCCCCATACCCTTTCATGACCCCCCATCCCGTCCTCCCAATCAATGGTCCCCTTTCTACTTGCATGCCGTGTGTGTGCGTGTGTGTGCACATGTGTGTGCGCGCGTGCATGTGTGTGTGCGTGTGTGCGCGCACGTGTGTGTGCACATGTGTGTGTGCACGCGCGCGTGTGTGTATCTCCAGATTCTGCCTTTGGGAGCAAAACGTGATATTTCTCCTCCTTCCCCCCATGACCTTCTCTTATTGCCCCTCTTCCCTTTATCTAGTCCCTTTTCTCCTCCCACTTGTACTTTCATGACATATATATTAAAATACTGAATATACATTGAAATCCAGCACCTATATGCGAGAGGAAACATACAATGCCTGGATCTAGCTTATTTCATTTAAAATGATGATCTCTAGTTCCGTCCATTTTCCTGTAAGTGCCATAATTTCATCTGTCTTGAAGGCTGAGTAAAACTCCATGGTGTGTAGATATCACATTTTATTTGTCCATTGATCTGCTGCTGGACACCTAGTTTGGTTATACTCCTTGGCTATTGTGAATAGCATCACAATAAACATGGACAAGCAGGTATCTCTATGGTATGTTGATTGACATTCCACTGGATATACACCCAGGAGAGGTATAGCTGGGTCATATGGTAGTTCTATTACTAGTTTTTGGGGGGTTTTGTTTGTTTGTTTGTTTTTGAAGAACCTCTATACTGATTTCCACAGTAGCTGCAATAATTTACATTCCCACCAGAAGGAAACAATGGCAAGAACTGATGAATGGGATTGCATGAAATTAAAAAGCTTCTGTACAGCAAAGAAGACAATTAGCAGAGTGAAGGGACAGCCTACAGAATGGGAGAAAGTCCTTGCCAGCTATACATAGGACAGAGGATTCACATCCAGAATATAGAAAAGGCTGGAGTTTGGCTCAGTTGGTAGAGTGCCACTCCACACACTCTGAGGACCCAGATTTGATCCCAAGCACTGCAAAAAACAGAAGGGCGTGGCAATCCACATGTTGTGTATTCACTCATCCATCAATGAGTACCGGCATCGTTCCATCTTTTAATTTTGTAAATAATGCTGCTGTGAGCATTAGTGTACAAGGACCTGTTTGAATGCCTGCTTTGACTTCTTTTGGGTATATACCCAGCAGTGGATTCCCTGAATCATGTTGTAATATTGTAACTTTTTGAGGAATTGCTATATTATTTTCTACAGTGGCTGCACCACTTTGCATTCCCACCAGTAATGCACAAGAGTTCCAATTTCTCCACATCCTCCTTGACATTTGTTATTTTCTGGTTCTTTTTCCTAATAACAATCCTAATTGATGTGAAATGGCATCTAATTGTAGTTTGTATTTATAGTCTCTAATTATTAGTGAGGCTGGGATTGGCATCTAATTGTAATTTTTACTTATAGTCTCTAATTATTAGTGAGGCTGGGATTTAGCCCAGTTGGTAGAGTGCCGCTCTGCAGTCTCTGAGGTCCTGAGTTCGATTCCCAGCCCTACAAAAATAGGAGAAGGATGTGGCAATCCACTCCCAAGGCAATCCTGAAACAATCAGCCATTGAAAACCCTATGAGGGTTGCTATGAGTCGGGTACGACTCTATGGCACCTAACAACAACAAATTATTAGTGATGTTGACCAACTTTTCATATATATATATTTTTAGCAGTTTGTACATCTCTGGAGAAATGTCTTTTTAAGACCTTTGCCCAATTTCCAATTGGATTATTTGGGTCTTGTTTGTCATTTAGTTGTTGTTGTTGTTATTGTTAGGTGCTGTCCAGTCGGTATCCGACTCATAGCGACCCTCTGTACAACAGGGGAAACACTATTGTCAGTGCTTCTCTGCTGTTCATAGGGGTTTCAATGGCATATTGATTTTTGGGAGGGGGTTGCCAGGTCCTTCTCCCAAGCCTACAGCACCTGGTGTTCCCAGGCGGTCTCCCATCCAGGTACTAACCAGGCCCGACCCCGCTTAGCTTCCGAGATCTGATGGAATCAGATGCCACAGGGCTACAGCTGCAGGTCATTTAGTTGTAGGAGTTCTTTTTATATTCTGGATATAGATTGCTTATCAGATATATGATTTGCCAATATTTATTCTCATTCATGATTTGCCTTTTAATTCTGTTGATGGTGTCCTTAGACGTGCAAAAGTTTTTAATTTCAGCGTTGTCCAACTTATCTATTTTTTTCCTTTAATTGCCTATGATTTTGGTGTCATGTAACAAATGTTCTTAAGAGCTTATTCTAATGATTTTTACAAATGGTAACTCATTTAATCTTCACCATGGGGAAAAGCAAAAGTAGTGTTTGATTTGGGGAGCCAACCTGACATTAATTTAATGGCTTAGATGGTGTTAGGAGCTGGCCTGCCACTCACAGCTAGGTCAAGGTATACTCCTATCAAACATAAACTGCTGGGAGTGGTGGTGAGCACCTGTAATCCCAGCAACTCTGGAAGCAGAGACACGAGGATCACAAGTTCAAGGCCAGAGGCTCCCTGTGTCACTTAGCAAGACTGTCTCAAAATAAAAGAGTAAAATGGGCTGGGGTTACGGGTTAGTGGCAGAGCTTACAAAGCATGAACACAGGTTCTGTGTTCAACTTTCTAGTATTGAGGGAAAAAAAGTACATAAACAATCCAGTTTGTTGAATATAGAACACCAACATTGAACAAGGCCACCACGTGACTCTGACAAAGTGAGATAAAATGAAAATAGGAGTGCTTCATGGTCTTGCCTAAACACAAGCCAATGCAATGTCACTGTCTCTATCAGTCCGTTTTTGTTACTATGATGAAATACCTGAGGTCGGCTACTTATAAAGAAAAGAGGTTTATTTAGCTCACAGTTTTGGAGGCTGAAAGTCTGAAGATCATAGCACCAGCTTTAGGAAAGGCCCCTTGCCTGTATCACCTAATGGCAGATGGTACCACAATGGCACTTGAGAAAGAGAGCAATCATATGACAAGGTAGAACCCAGAGCAAAGGGGAGGAGCCAGTCTTGAGACCCCTCGCTAGGCTGTGCCTCTTAAAGACGCCACCACCTCCCACCACCACCACCTGAGGAACAATCTCCCAACACATGAGCCTTTGGGAATAGACGCAAACCATCCCTGAGCCAACCACCCTGGCGTCGGATCCCATCTGATCTCAGAAGCTAAGCAGTGTCGGGCCTGGTTAGTCCTTGGGTGAGGGACCACCTGGGATACCAGGTGCTGTAGGCTTGGGAGAAGAACCCAGCAACCCGCTCCTGAAACTGTCAGCCATCGAAAACCTCATGAATAGCAGAGAAGCACTAACGTAGTACCAGGCATGGTGCAGTGTCAGGTAGAGCGTCATCTGTTGTACACAGGGTTGCTATGAGTCAGAACCGACCCGACAGCCCCTCACAACAACAACAGCACTGTCCAAACCACGAAAATACAAAACCTCCCCCACTCTGTGCAGAAATGAGTGACTGCTGCTCCTTTACCAATTATAGTTTTAGTCTCTGCCAGTCAGCTCTTCCTTCCGATAAAATGCGTGGGATACCAGATCATAAAATTGTCCCTACTCTCAGCCCCAAAGAAAACAGAGGGCTTGTTTCTTCGAACCCTCCCTGTAAATAACTTGATACAAGCCCTTCCTGCATTCTTACGACAACACCCATGAGTCACACGGAACGTCTTCCCCCCTACTGAAGTGAGCTGATGAACACTAGCCATCATGAGCTCCTCCCTGGTGGTGTTTTCATTGGAGGATAATGACTCCATTGTGCTGTGGCTGGTATTATCATTACCCCTGTTTTTACAGATAGGGAAACTGTGACTCAGAGAAGTTAAGTAACTTGCCTAAGAATGCACAGTTATTAAGCAGGAAGACAAGAACTTAAAGAAATCTGTCTCCAGAATAACTAGCATATAAAAATTTAAGTAACATTTTTAAAAGAATTCTGGGGGAAAAAAAAACGTATGTTTGAGAAATAAAAAGCAGTCGTCTTTCCCTGTGGCTCAAGTCTGAATAGGATTTACAAGGGAAAAATATTGTAAACATGGACTAGATATGAGCATATTGGAGGATGGGAGAAGGGAAGGGTGGATATGTAGATGAAGCAGGTAGAGAAGAAAAGCCCAAATCTGTACCCTCTGTAATGAGAAGTTACTAGATAATGCCTAAAATTAAAAACACAAGAAATAGCGGCAAAGCATGTTATTTATAGAACTGGAGACAAATGCCGAAATAATCAGCTAAAAAAAGGTCAATGTGGTTGTGGCTGGAAAGGAATAAATCGGTGGTGATGGAAAAAGATCGCTATTTTTGAACTGAGCATCGTAGAACTATTAGATTCTCTAAACTGGGCACGTTTTTTTGTTTCAGTGAAAGGGAAATATTTTAAAAGAAAGTACAAGAGATTGGGCATGCAAAATAATACAAGGTTATTGTTGCTAGGTGCTGTCAAGTCGATATCCAACTCATAGCGACCCTATGTACAACAGGTGAAACGATATTGCCAGTGCTTCTCTGCTGTTCATAGGGTTTTCAATGGCAGACTGATTTTTGGGAGTGGGTTGCTGGGTCCGTCTCCCAAGGCTACAGGCGGCCTCTCATCCAAGTACTAACCAGGCCTGACCCTGCTTAGCTTCTGAGATCTGACAGAATCAGATGCCACAGGGCTACCGCTGCAGGCTTAGTACAAGGTTAGAACCCTCCAAATGGTAGCTATTTATCATTTTCAAATATATTTTCATTCCACAAATGTGTATGGGTGAGGGATGACATGTTTGAAATGACGCTAGGTGCCGTGAAGTCAGGCACCAGCACATTTTCCCTCAGTCTTTAGCCTCTGTTGACTAGGGCGCCCTGTGGACTTCCTAGGGCTCTTTATCCCAACCCAACCCAAATTCCAGGGTTGGCTGGTGTGAGAACAGAGAAAAACCATGACTGTTTTTTGTCCTTTTTCCTTATCCAGTGTCCATCTAAGCACACGTCCCACCTTTTTCCAAAGCTTTCCCAACAACTCAGCCCAGCCACAGCCTCCCCTTTTCAGAGTTGCAGCAGTTTTTAGTCTGCTTTATTTTATTTGTTGTTGTTGTTAGGTGCCCTCAAGTTGAGTCGGACTCATAGTGACCCTCATAGGGTTTTCAATGGCTGACTGTTCTGGGATTGCCTTGGGAGTGGGTTGCCACGTCCTGTTCCTGTTTTGCTGTGCTGGGAATCGAACTCGGGACCTCGGAGACTGCAGAGCAGCACTCTACCAACTGAGCTAAATGCCAGCTCCTTATTTTATTTAGCGCCCTGTTATGTCCTGATTTGTGATGTCCCCTTGGTGTCTCATGCACATAAGTCACCTGTGGCAACGTTAAATTGTCACCACTTAAAGACGACGGTCACTTCAGTCTTCTTGTATCACTTCGTGCCCGGTACAGGATGAAATGAATCTAGCATCCTTGTTGGTTGAGCTAAAAAGACAGGGGCAAATTAGAACACCGAAAGAGGTGTGCCACGGACTCTGACTAGGCTTGTTGACTGTAGATCCTCGCACCACTGTTAGACCAGGGACCATCTGGGATTAGGAGTGTAAATTCGATCACTGTTAGAAAGAACAGAAAATGTAGCGTAAGGCATGATGAGAGAAGATACGTGTTTGTCTAATCGACTTTCTCCTTGAGAGAGACAGCAGACACGTTCACCCAAGGGGATAGTTCTCGGCTCCTTCCTCTGCTAGCAGCTCTCCTGAGTGGACGGTGCCTTTGAGAGAGTTGCTTGCATTGGTATATTTGGGGAATAAAGCCATAATCTAAGGAAATAGCTTAGGGAATGCAAGGGCATAGCAGCTCTGCTGTCTCCTTGGGCTGCCTTAAGGTAGGCTCTACACACAGAGGAGGGTTATTCTCGCACACTTCTAGAGACTTGTTGTTGTTGTTGTTGTTAGGTGCCGTCGAGTGGAGTCCAACTCATAGCGACCCTATGTACAGCAGATCGAAACATTCCCTGATTCTCTGCCAGGCACACAATATTATTTATGTTTAAGCCCATTGTTGCAGACACTGTGTCAATCCATCTGGTGGAGGGTTTCCTTTCTTTCGCTGACTTGCCACTCTCCCAAACATGATGTCTTTCTCCAGGAATTGATCTCTCCTGACTACATGTCCAAAATATGTAAGTAGAAGGCCAAAATCAAGGTATTAGCCAGGCCATGCTGCCTCCAAAGGCTCTAAGGAAGAGTCCTTCCTAACCATTCCCGGCTTCTTGTGGTTGTTGGTCATCCCTGGCACTCCTTGCTTGCGGCATCCTGGCCTCATTTCCTGCTTCCATCTCCACATGGCTCCCTTTTCCCTGTTCCTGTCCGTGGGTCTCCAAATCTCTCCCTTTCCTTATAATAATACCAGTCATTGAACATAGGCCTCACGCCAATCCAGGATAAATTCATTTAAATTAAATCTGTAAGCAAAGTCACAAAATCCAAAGAAAGTCATATTCACAAGTACCAGAAGTTAGGACTTCAACATGTGTTTTCGGGGGCAGGACACAGTTCAACTCATGACGGTATCCAGTTGGATGCTCAGCAGGACAGAGCTGCAAGGCATAGCTCCCCATGTCTCCTCTGCCTTTGGCCTCTCCATGCTACCAGGCTGTCTGACTACACTGACTGTCAGATTGCAGCTCACTGAAGACAAGGACTCTGTCTTTCTCATGGTCCATTTTATTCTACGTATTCAGCCCGCACTGCATTTGGCACGTGGCAGATATTCAATAAATATTAGGTGAATGAACAAACAAGTCATGCGTGAAGCCAGAGGAGGAAGGGAAGGTGTGCAGAGGGGATTTTTTTTTTTCAGTACTTGGGGTTGACCCCAGGGCCTTGCCCTTGCATACTCGGCAAGTGCTGGACCCTTGGGCTGCACCCCCAGGCCATTTTTTACTTTTTAAGACAGAGTCTCGCTAAATTACGCAGACTGCCTCTGGTCTCAAACTTGCGGTCCTCCTGCCTCCGCCTCCCAAGCCGCTGGGATTACAGATGTGTGCCACCGTGCCCGGTGGTGGGAATTTTTAATTTCTAAAGAATGGTGCATGAAAATAATGGGCCCAAGCCCTGGCTCATGGCAAAGATAAAGACTGAAGAAGGCATTTCGGGATGACAGAATAGTGCAGAATCAGTGGTGAAGAAAGCCAGAGGCAAGCAAAGGAAAGCAATACAGTTAATACTGAAACTCTTTTGTTGTTGTTGTTAGGTGCCATAGAGTTGTGTCCGACTCATAGTGACTCTCATAGGGTTTTCAATGCCTGATTGTTTCGGGATTGCCTCCAGAGTGAATTGCCATAGGAGTAGATTGCCACATCCTTCTTCCATACTTAAGCTCTAAAATCTGAATAAACTAGGAAAGTATAGGAAAATAATTTTACATGGAACTTTCGAATTCTGGCACCAGCCTTTCCTTTGCTTCCCCCAGGGTCAATACCAGCCCTTTCTTTTGTGATTTTCCATCAAATCTTTCATTTTATAATCTCCATGCCTTATTATCCTTATTCTTGCCTGGTTCTTGTAAAGCCAAAGATGAAGGGGCAGACACAGTCTTCATACTGGTGCAGTTAGGCAGTTATCACTTAAATTAATGTTTTCTGCTAGAGTTGTATTTTAGAGGAAAACAATAATTGTTTCTAAGACAGCGTCTTGGAGTTAAACCAATTCCATCAGTGAACACTGAGCCATGGGAAGCTGACAATAAAAGGCAATGATCAATCCTTCTGTTTTTCCTGCCTTCCACTTCAAAGGCAGACTTTGCATTCCTTCTCTTAAAAAATAAAAAAGCCTGATGGTATAGCATCTCTCTTCCACTGCCACAGACTAATCATGCCCCAACAGGGAAGGCCCCCCTAATTCACCTCTCTCGCATTCCCCCCAAGCCTCACTCAGAAGTTATGAAGACGCATTTATGTAAGTTACAGTCTTTCAAGTCCCTGCTTTTGAGCTGTATTGACGTCCAACAGTGGACCGAGAGGTAGGGGGCAGGACTCCTTTCCCCTCATGCAGCTCCCCACCTAGTGCCAGGATGCATTTGGTGGCGTTCACCCGTGACTGGACTCACATCACAATCTGTTCCGTCTGACTGGACACTGCGTTTTCTTTCCGTCTGTGGTAATGGAGTACTCATTCCCACTTCCCAAGGTTATCTTCATCTCCGTGGCCTTTTCCGTCTCCCTGGGGTGCTTTGCCATTACCCACCCTCCTTTCACTCTGCCTGCTTACGATATCACTTTAAGATGACTCTCTCTGCACTGACTGTTGTCTTTGATGCATTTCAATCAGTGACTTTGTTGTCGTAAATTAGCGGTGAACTTTACCAGTTTATGACTCCCCATATTTCTCTGTTCTTCTCATGGTCTTCCCATGCCAGTCAAGCAACTTCCTTTAAAAAATGTAGCTGTAAGATGGGATACCACCAAGCCTGTGCAGTGGCGCACTCCTATAATGCCTGCAGCTCAGGAGGCAGAGGCAGGAGGATCCCAAGTTCGAGACCAGAGGCAGTCTGCGTAATTTAGCGAGACCCTGTCTCAAAAATGTTTGTTAAAAAATGGGCTGAGGGGGCAGCACAGCAATGCAGCACTTGGAAAGCATGCAAGTGCTAGTCCCTGGGCACAATGCCCAGTAACACACGCACACACACACACACACACACACACATACACACACACAAATGGGATACCACCTATTTAAGATATTAGGACACTAGGGCTTTTTGTTGTTGCTGTTACTGTTGTTGTTGTTTTTCGTTTTTTCCTTTTTTCTTTTTTCTTTTTTTCTTTTCCTAACCTACGCACCTTCTCATGAGGCCTGAAAACTGGTTAGAATATGAAAGGCAAGATCTGTTGTGAAAACAATTCATAGGGAGGGGGAAAAAGATATAATACCCTCGGAAGATATGGCCTTTTCTGCCTCTCTTTATCGATCTCAAATTGCTGAAAGGGTTCGGAAGTTAAAAAGAATCTATGAAACAAAGAAAGAAAGTCATGGTGAAGGAAGGAAGAGTCCTGGACATAGTGGAGCCCAAGAATCCGTGTAAGCCCTAATTCTACCCAGAAGTCATCCCGTCGCCCAGGGCAGTTCCTTCCCCTCGTGGGTCCTCTGGTTTTTATTCTGTAGCAGTGGGAGAATTTGGCCCTGATGTTTTGGAAGAAGTTTTCCAACTCTGAAATATCATGATTCTAAGCAAAGAATGAGAATGAAGCACACGATTTTTATTCCACTTCCAACGCTATGTTGAATTGCTGAGACTGTCATGCTTCTTTCTCCTTTTATTTCTTTACTTTTTCTTTCTAAGAGATGGCATCTCACTGTGCTGCCCATGCGAGTCTTAAACTCCTGGGCTCAAGTGATCCCCCTGTTTCAGCCTCCTAAGTGACTGCAACGATAGGCACACACCCCTACTCCACGTTTCACCTTTCTTTAAAAACACAGAAACAAATTTTCCCTCCCAAAGATAAGAAACTAAAGCTCATTCCCCTTTCTGGATCGATGATGATGATGATGATGATATTAAGTAATACTCATCATCATTTACATTTATATAACATTTTCTATTTCAAAAACAGGCTCATACACTTCAACTCCGGTTGCCGACATCTGGTCCACTGCGCTTGCAAACCTGCTTGATTTTTTTAAATGTTTCCATTTAGGTGACAACACTAAAAAGCAAGATATTTTGTGTAAACATTCCTAGTTTTGTCTTCTTTGAAATAACTGCATATCTAGCAATACCCGCCTGCATTCCATCATGGCCGCAAATGGCTGAAGTCAAGCAGAGGCCACCCACATTAGATGAGTGTGCTTTTTCCACTTACATCATTTGCTGGCTGCCGTAGCATTTGAACTTGTGATCCCAGTTATCTAGCTTGTTGGCCTGGATGATTATTATGACAATTATGATAATACCTCCACTGTTGTCATTAATAATAATCTCTATGTTGCTATACCATTTTCACCTTTAGAAAAAACTATTGTGTGCATTATCTATTTACAACCTTTTAATGCACTACGACTATGTGGTGAGAAGAATATAAAAGGCTTTATTATCCTCACTTCACAGATAAGTCATTTGAGGGTCAGAAAACGCAAGTGTCTTACCAACGAGCCCTATTTAGTCTAGAAGTCTCAAAATCTCCACTATCAATGTGTCCTTTTGTTATTTTCTTCTGTGTATACAAAGTTTCACAGGACTTTACCTATTCACAGCAACCCTTTGGCTATCATCAGCACACATATATCACAAAGTTGAGTGTGTATAAATTTGATAGAAAATCAAGAAAAAGGTGTAAAGGTACTTTACAAACTCATATGTTACAATTATTTTGCTAATCATGTCCTTGTTTTGTTCATTATAATGAAGAGTTTCTGGAAATAAAGTACTTATTATCATATATTTTAAGCTGGGATTTAGCTCAGTTGGTAGAGGACTACTCTGCAGTTTCTGAGGTCCTGAGTTTGATTTCCAGCACTGCAAAAATGGGAGAAGGACATGGCAACCCACTCCCAAGGCAATCCCAAAACACTCTGCCATTGAAAACCCTATGAGGGTCGCTATGAGTCAGACATGACTCGATGGCACCTAACAACAACAACAATCATATATTTTGATTTGAAATTGGTAGTTAAAGGGTTAGGTCATGGTTTGGTTACTCATTCTGTGTTACATGAGGTAGGCAGATAGATAGATAGATATTCATGTTTCAAACTATTGATTGGTTCCCAGACACTGAATTAAAGATCCTTATACTCTGGAAGGGCTGGGATTTAGCTCAGTTGGTAGAGCGCCACTTTGCAGTCTCTGAGGTTCTGAGTTTGATTCCCAGCACCACAAAAATGGGAGAAGGATGTGGCAATCCATTCCTGAGGCAATCCCAAAGCAATCAGCCATTGAAAACCCTACAAGGGTCACTATAAGTCAGACACAACTTGATGGCCCCTAACAACAACAACAGCATACACTGGACATGCCTGCAGCCTTCCACTGTGGCGTCTGATCCCATCAGATCTCAAAAGCTAAGCAGGGTCTGAGCTGGTTAGTACTTGGACGGGAGGCCACCTGGGAACACCAGGTGCTGTAGGCTTGGGAGAAGGACCTGGCAACCCACTCCCAAATAGTAATCATCCATTAAAAACCCTATGAATGGCAGAGAACCACTAACAATAGTGTTTTTCCTGTTGTACATAGGGTCTCTATGAGTCGGACACCAACTCGATGACACCTAACAACAACAGCAACAATACTCTGGACTTGTGCTACCCCCAAGATATATTTTCACCTTCATCACTGATTTCCTTTATTTCCCCCTCAGTTCTCAGTAACTTTTCCAACTACATTTCAACACCTAACCTCAACTGTCGGTGGAATGAATGTATTTTACTTACCAAGTGGGATTATGGCTGACATTAGAAAAATTCTTTTGTTCTTTTGTACAATTACTATTGATTTCTATGCTTTCCTAGCTGGGCTTACCAAAAGGTACATACAGTTCAGAGGAAGGAAAGCTTTCATCGACTATGGAAGGTTGGGTAGGTTTTAGGGAGCATGGACCAAATATCCTTATAACAGCTGGGGTTTGTGCAGATCTGTGAAGGTCGGTGCTAAGGTACTGAGAAGCAGAATTAAACTCAAGTGTTTGTTATTGTCACCATTGTTGGTACGGGAGTATACAACGTGGAAGATTGCCTTACCTGTGGCTCTGAATTTGGTACCAGAAACCATGGACTACCTACACCCTGAATGTCCACAGTATGTGTAGTGTGTTGCAGGCAATAGGCACTGCCTCAGTGTGAAGCTCCATCATCGCACCTGAGCCAGGGCTTTGGCTTCCTTCTGCCACTCGTCCATACACTGATGAGACTGCACTGGCCCTAACTTGCCCATTTCCTCGCAGCAGCACGAGGTCTGTGTGAAATATTTTTTTTCCAAATAACCCACAGGCTCCTGGGGCACGACTGGTCCCTAGCATGCTTAGGGAAAGATTCCAACTTTTACAAAGTGAACTCTCCTATGCTGAGGAAATTCTATTTATATTTCCGTGTATTTTATTGTCAGATGCCACAAGTCCTTTGTGAAGGGAGCTTGTGCTAGAAATACACAAATATGATGTGTCTTTGTTGTAAGATGGCGTTGTTACTAAGTATACTGTGGACTTAATTATAACCTTTCCCAGCAGGAAGAAAGAAATCCTATGTTAGACAGGCACATGACTATTACAGCTCCTAGTTATGGGAACATCAAGTGTGAAAATGCATTTCCCAGAATGAAGGAAATATAGCACATACATTCTTATAAGACAAATATGCTTCTTTATAGATATATGGGAGATTTATGCCCAGCTTGTATCTGTGTCTACAGTTGCATGTTTTGAACAATCTGGATCAAATTATGTGGGTCTTCTAGGAAAGATTCTCGTGTTATAATGCAACCAAGTTTTTGACAGGGTCTCTAGACAGAAGTGATTTTCTATTCTGTAGTGAAGAGCCAAGAATGAGCTTTCCTTGTTGTCAGGCTATAGAACTAAGGCAGGACTGTTGGAGAGCTTATATGGCATTGTACAGCATGTGCCAGGGCTGGGATTTAGCTCAGTTGGTGGAGCACAGCTCTGCAGTCTCTGAGGTCCTGAATTCAATTCCTAGCACCGCAAAGATGGGAGAAGGATGTGGCAATCCACTCCCAAGGCAATCCTGAAACAGTCAGCCATTGAAAACCCTATAGGGGTCGCTAAATCGGACAGGACTTGACGGCACCTAACAACAACAACAAATAGCACGTGCCATCCAGAATCTATTGTGCACCTACTTATGGGTAGGAGTGTCTTCAGTTCCCCAACCTTCTAAGTTTCAGAGGTCACGTCTAGCAAAAGAGCTTGGAAAGTGTGTCTTCACCATACTTGGGGGAAACATGGCGCTCATGCACTTATTTTGCCTTCTCCCTCACTGTTCTGCAAACACCCACCCTTAACAGCTCCAAAGTCTATGCCTTATTCCCTTTTCTATTTGGACTATTGTTACCCTGGGCAAGTTGTTTAATTAACTGCTGTGTGTTTTAGTTTCACCATTTTTAACATAGGGATAATTATATTTCAAGATAATGTGAGTGGAAAAAATGCCTTTCCAGTACATAGTGAGAGGAGGTAGATGTGCAGGTTTCATTGTTGTTTATTAATAGCAACAACACCCCATGGGGACTGGAGTCAGCGTCCCTCCCCTTAGAGCTCAGAGCCTTCACCCAACCTCCCTCATGATGTCGGACATTCGCTCTGAGATTTCGGGCGATGGAGCAGATGGACGGCATCTCCTGTTTGCTGGGCTGCTGCTTCTCTTATGGCCCCGTCAAACTTCATCAGTACCTGCTGTAAACAGCTGGGGTTGGGCTGCTCACGAGTCCTCCATTCATAAAAAAAAAAAAACAAGGAAAATACAAGACGGGACGGTAACTTTGTAGCCACTCAGGATAAAGAGCTGCAGGATCGTGGAAATGATTCGCCTACTTCTGCCGGGGCGGTAGCGCACGCCTGTCATCCCAGTGGCTCAGGAGGCAGAGGTGGGAGGATTGCAAGTTCGAGACCAGAGGCAGTCTGCGTAACTTAGCGAGACCCTGTCTCAAATAGTTAAAGAAAATGGGCTAAGGGTGCAGCGTAGTGGTCCAGTACTTGCAGAGCATGCAGGCACGAGGCCCTGGGTTCAACCCCCAGTACCGCGAAAGAAAGAAAGAAAGAGAGAGAGAGAGAGAGAGAGAGAGAAAGAGAGAGAGAAAGAAAGAAAGAAAGAGAGAGAGAAAGAAAGAGAGAGAAAGAGAGAGAGAGAAAGAGAGAGAGAGAGGGAAGGAAGGAACCTATTTCATTGCAGGGCTTGTTCATATATTTCCACTCAACTCCCTCCCAGAATTGATCATACCAGTTCAAGTTTGCATGATACTTGCAAAAAAAATCAATGTCAGAAAAGTTGAGCTCACACTTTACTTTCTACATCAGAGTAGAAAATTCGACTCATAAAACAACTAGGCCCATGGATCAAGACCCCTGCTGTGTCCAATTAGGTCTCTTTAAAAAGGAAGAACCTCTTTAACTTTGTGGGTTTCTGAGGCCTATTTATCTTTCCTTTTGGCTTATCGCAACTCTTAAATTACCTTGGCATATGCTTCGCTGCTACTGTTTTTCTTCTTTTCCTTTGCCACAGGAAACATTTTTAAAAGATTTTTATATGAGGCATTTCAAGATAGCGTTAAAGGGGGAAAGCATTGGTTAATGAAATAGAGAGAGAAAGAATTTCCACAGGCTTTTAAAAGTATGTAGTAGGGCAATCAGTCAAGTATGGGATGAACCCTGAAGCAAGAGGAGGGTCTTGTGGTAATAGAGGCACTGAATTTGGGGTGTCAGCTTTGAACTCTTACTCCCCTAGTTCCTATGCTCCATGCAAACTCAGAATCCAGACAAGTACGCTTAGCATGCTGTTGAGTGGGATAAAGCTACCCATTTATGTAGCTCATAATCAAAGTACCACCTGCAGCCATAGTACTGAGGCGTCTGATCCCACCAGATCTCCAAAGCTAAGCAGGGTCGGGCCTGGTTAATACTTGGATGGGAGACCACCTGGGAACACCAGGTGCTGTAGGCTTGGGAGAAGGACCCGGCAACCCACTCCCAAAAATCAATCCACCATTGAGAACCCTATGAACAGCAGAAAAGCACTGACAGTAGTGTTTAACCTGTTGTACATAGGGTCGCTATGAGTCAGATCCTGACTCAATGGCACCTAACAACAACAACAACAACAATCAAAGTACCATGTTTTTTCTTTCCATCTAAAGATTCAATCTTCCTGTGCACACTGACTCCCTGAATCTCATTGTGCACACCGATGAGTCACTTTGGCGTCATCAGCATAATGCTGTGCCCTTCTACCAAGCCCCTTTGGCACTATGAGGTAGTCAATTCCTTGAGACCAGAAGTTTTGTCTTATTCATGTTTGTGCCTTTGTTACCTATTAAGCACTGTGCCTGGCACATCAGAAATCACAGATGACTATTAGACAGATGATGATAGATGGAGAAGGAGACCTTGGCTTTCTTGGCCTTTGAAGCTTATGTGCCTCTCCTGCGAACATACAGAATTCGAGACAAGGCTCTCCAACCTCAAACTCAGGTCAAACCCATTGAAGAAAATATAGATTCACTGCATTTAGAATAAGACCCAGGCCATTCATTGTGGCTAATGTGACGTGATTTGACCAGAGCCTGGGACTCACGATATCAACTCCTTCCCTTCTCCTTTCTTCTCCCAAGCCTACAGCAACCCTAGACTTCTTTCACTGTAGAAAAGCACGAAGCCCTTTCCATGATGAATTTGAGCTCCCTCTGGCACCTGCTCAGAGTCTTTCCCCGTTATCTCCCCTGCTCCTTCACGTGACTCAGTATCATCTCCTCAGACGGCTCTGCATCTAAACTTGCTTGCCTCTCCACTTCAGCGCCTCTGCACCCAGAACAGTGCCTAGCAGTTGTTGTTGTTAGGTGCTGTCGAGTCTGACTCATCGCGACCCTCATAGGGTATTCAGTGGCTGATTGTTTGGGATTGCTTTGGGAGTGGGTCACCACGTCCTTCTCCCATTTTTGCAGGGCTGGGGATGGAACTCTGGTATTCAGTTAGTATGGACTTAATAAATGCATGTTGGGTGATTGACAAATCACTATCCATGGATTCCAAATATTCAATGTGTTACTAGCAGGAAATTCTTGAGATCATTCACCTTCTCCAACTCCAAATAAAAACTCTAAACCCCCAAACCAATATGGAATTTTCTTTTGTTATGTCCTAAACTACCAGAAGCCAAGACGCTGGCCTGTCTTTAGTTTCCCTTGTTAAGGGGAAGGGAGTGAAGGAAGGAGGCCCAGAGGAAGGTAGGAAGAAGAGGAGGAAAGGAAAAAAGGAAGGAAGAATGAATGAAAGGGGAGGTGGATGGGCCAGGAAAGAGAGAAGGAAGGGAGAAAGGAGAAAGGGGGAGGGAAAAGAAACCTTGAGAAAATCTGAGTTTAACAAAATTTGGGAGAAAAAAGATAGTGACACTTCTTTGGCCTGCAGCCATTCCACTGTGACATCCGATCCCATCAGATCTCAGAAACTAAGCAGGGTCAGTCTTATTAACACCTGGATGGGAGATTGCCTGGGAACACCAGGTGCTGTAGGCTTGGGAGACGGACCCGGCAACCCACTCCCAAAAAACAATCAGCCATTGAAAGCCTATGAATAGCAGAGAAGCACTAATAATAATGTTTTGCCTGTTGTACGTAGGGTTACTATGAGTCAGACACCAACTCAACCGCACCTAACAACAACACTTCTTAGAGCCTTTAGCATGCTTATGTGAACTGAGACTCTCCAAAAGAATAGATGGCTTATTTCTCAAAGTTATTTGACCAGGCAGCATTTCTGCTGCTCCTCCTCCTCCTCCTCCTCCTCCTCCTTTCTTCCCGCCCCCACACCTTTCATCTGAATGCTTTTGGAACTAATCTTAAATGGCATACATTTTGGGGAACAATAAATTAGGAGCCACCATCTGCTGACTTGTTAGGTGCCATTAAGTCTGTATCCGACTCATAGTGACCCTCATAGGGTTTTCAATGGCTGACTGGTTTTTGTTTTTGTTTTTTTTTTTTGTTTTTTTTTTGGGGGGGATTGCCTTGGGAGTGGATTGCCAGGTCCTTCTCCCATTTTTGCGGTGCTGGGAATTGAACTCGGGACCTCAGAGACTGCAGCGCAGCGCTCTACCAACCATCAGCTGAGCAAGTACTATACCCCAGGTGCTATACTAGGCATTTGAAGTTTGGTTTTCACTCTGGTCCCTCTACCTCTTATTAATGGAGGAAATGAGCTTCATAGAGTTTAGCTAAACTGACCAAATCCATGTAAGCAGCAAATCAACATAGTGGCTACAGTGTGAACCACTGCTGCCTGATTCCCACGTCCTTCATCTCAGTGCTGCATACTACTCCCCCAAATACTGCTTCTAGCAACCAAATGCAAAGGTTCTCACTAGAAAGCACCTATAAAGCTTGTAGAATGTAGATTCTGAGCCCTGTACTGCATTTGTTAATTTGGTAGGAATGGTTGCATCCAAAATTTTGTGCTTCTAACAAGTCCCCAGGTAATGCCTGCTACTGCTGCCTTGGAGCCCACATTTTTTAAAAGCCATTGGTTTAAGGCTCTACTGTCACTGCCTAATATTTTTTTTTTTTGAAACAAACTTATAAGATATTTAAGAAGGTAAAGACTCTTTCAGGTAGGTTTTGCCACCTTCAGATAATATGAATAGTTCATCCCGATGCCATAAGCATTTATGGAGCGTCTACTGTTACAGACATGACAGATAATCAGGGATAACTCAGACCACGTGCTCCAGTTAGGAAGACTCAGGAGTAGTTGCTGGCAGCTCAGGTGGGAGAAGCATTAAGACCCAAAGCACATAGGTTACTGTGATGCAGCAGACCAGGTGCTCTGACAGCTGTGGGCACAGTGCTACCATGGCACGGTGACACCATCCCCACTGGGGTGAGGGCTGGGATCAGGGGAAGTCCTTCTACACTGGGGAACCTGACTCCTATGCTAGGTCATGATCAGTCATCAGCTGGGGTGGAGGAGATTTCGGGAAATGCCAGCAGCAACTGCAAAATCATGGAGAGATGGAAGACCATTGTGTATTCTGGAGGAGAATGAAATACTGAAAGAAAGGCTTGAGTGCAGATGTTTCCAGATCGAGGCAATGCAATGGTTTCAAGTGGCTGTGTCACCAAGATTTGTGTGTTGGAGGCTTTGTCCTCATTGTGGAGTTGTTGAGATGGTGAGACCCTGAAGAGGTAGGACCTGGTAGGAGACCATTAGATCATTAGGAGTATATACTTGGAAGGGATTAATGTAGTTCTCATGGGACCCTGATATTGCTGTAGCTACCTGTTCTGCTGTGTAATCTCTTCCTTTCACATACTCTCTGGCCATGATGGTGCCATGTTCCAGGAGGCCTCACCAAAGCCAAAACCATGCCTTGAACCTCCAGAAGTTTTCCTTATAAAGTTACCCAGCCTCGGGTATTTCATTATAGTGACAGAAAACAGACTAATATGGATGAAAATGGAGAAATGAGTGGAAACAAGGCTGGGCTCTGGCTATGAACGACCTTGCAGCCTACCATGGATTACAAATGGAAGTCAGAGAATTTTTTAAGAGGGCTCATTGTTGAACCATGTGTCTTCCAACCAAAACATATGATACCTATATTCATTTGGGCATGCCTACATTCTGAAAATATTCTTGAGATTGTGCTAGTTAATGAGGGCAAAAGAAAGCTAAAACTCTGAATCTATCCTCTGTCGTTGTTAGGTGCCGTCAAGTCAGGTCTGACTCATAGCGACCCTATGTACAGTAGAACAAAACACTCCCCAATTCTGTGCCAGGCACATGATCTTATTTATGTTTAAGCCCATTGTTGCAGACACTGTGTCAATGTCCTCTAGGATGAGAAATAAAATATTTGCAATCTAAAACCCAACATTGAGGTAAAAATGTGCTATTGTTAAGAAGGCATTGGGATATAGAACCAAAATTTGGAACAGCATAGAAGGAAAGAGGCTGCTCCCTGGGAGAATCAGAGATGCTTCGTTGGTGATAGTTCTGGTAACAGAATCAAGATAGGAGGTGAAGCAAGTCCCCGTGATCTGCCTCTCAATACTTCTATGGATATTTTTATAGATGGTTCTCTCACTCAGCCTCAAAGAGTGGTGGCATAGAAGCTGAGACGTGGAAACTCCAACAACTGTTAGAGAGGGATTGCCTTTAGAATCATGCCTGCTTTTTCCTCCTTGCTAAACATCCAGAAAATAGCCAGCATGTGCATTTCACCAGCCTGATTAAAGGGTGGATGTGCAAGGCTCTAAATAATTGCTGCATGAATCTCTATAACCACCCAAAATGAGTTGAACTCGGTTGGTCTGCGATGGCAGAAAAGCTTTAATGGGAGGCTCATCATTTGATCAGCTTCAAAGGATGGGTGGCGGAGGCTCTATTCCTTCTCCCTTCGCCTCTTGATTAATCCACACTTTTAGACGATGAGTAAGGCCTGACTGATGGGCTGGTTTAGTTTAGCTTTGTAGGATTTTTCCCCCAATTTAGCAAGCAATGAGGAGCCATACTCCTTCTACTCTTTCACTTGGCTCTGAAGTTTCCTTGGTGCCATCAGCTGCACTGACACAGCTCTTGGTGATTTTTTCCCCTCCTGCTCAGGATTCAGGGACGTGTCCTTCTTCTGTAATTATAAAGTGCTCAGAGTCAAGACAGCCCTGGTAAACTTTGCTTTTCAGCACAAAAACAATATTAGCTAAAGGGCTGGTTGTAACACAGATGCTTAGAAAAGTAGGGGGGAACTCAGGTCTTCAAAAGATCTATAAACCCCACTCCACATTATATTCATCATATTCCTTCCTTGCTATAAACCCTCAAGAATTCAAGTAGGAATGCTATTTACAATGATCCCTACCAGGAGATGTTGAATACAGATTCATCTGCCTGCAAGGCCACAATTGCCTTTAAACTCTAAATGAAATGAGAGAGGAGAAACCACATTCTCCTCAGTAATGGGATATTCTTACAGTAGTCTCATTGGTCCTTATGTTCTTTGCTGTATTGTGAGCGCTGCCTCAGGTTGCTCCAAGGCTCCTTGTGGAAGCAAGATCTATAGATACATGGAGATATAGATGCACAGACTGTTAGCTATGAAGATGGAGATAGGCAGAAAGAGATATTGTTGTTGTTAGGTGCCATTGAGTCGGTATCCAACTCACAGCGATCCTGCATACAACAGGCGAAACACCATTGTCAGTGCTTCTCTGCTATATAAAAGGGTTTTCAATGGTAGATGGACTTTTGGGAGTGGGTTGCCAGGTCCTTCTCCCAAGCCTACGGCACCTGGTGTTCCCAGGCGGTCTCCCATCCAAGTACTAACCAGACATGACCCCGCTTAGCTTCAGAGATCTGACGGGATCGGATGCCACAAGGACGGCTGCAGGCATTGAAAGAGATATAGAAAACTAAATTAATGAGCCTGGGAAGCTCCTTCAGAATTTGAACTGGGCATCCATGGTCTTTTTGTTATGTTCTTTTGCATCTTCTGGGCTCTTAGTTTCACCCTAAACACTGGATATGGAATCTGAGTACTTAGTCTAGCCCATTCCTAGTTGGCAAAATGTTTTGGGGAGACTAGAGAGCCCTATGAAGAAGACACGGCTTGCTCCCACCCCATGCTAATCTGGGTCATGTTCCAAGAGCCCTTTGCCATGCTGTTGTTGTTGTTAGGTGCTATCAAGTAGTGTCTGACTCATAGTGACCCTCATAGGGTTTTCAATGGCTGATTGTTTCAGAATTGCCACATCTTTCTCCTATTTTTGTGGTACTAGGAATCGAACCCAGGACCTCAGACACTGCAGAGCAGCACTCTACCAACTGAGCTAAATCCCAGCCCCACCCTTTGCCATAGCATTACTTAAATTGATCCAGAGCTGTTGAAGTGTGTTTTCTGTCAATGAACTCACCTTCAGATACCTGCAGTACAGAGAATAACTTAGTGCTTCGTGTAATGGTTCTCAGAGCTTGCTCCCTGAAGACCAGTAGTACCAGCAGCTCCTGGAATCCTCTAAGAAACCCAATTCTCAGCACTGCTCTTCCTTTTCCTTCCCCAGACCCATGGAATCAGAAACTCTAAGAGTAGGGTCTGGCAGCCCGTGCTTTAACAAGCTCCCTGGGCGATTCAGCATATGCTAAAGTTTCAGGACCATGGATCAAGCAGCTTGGGCTTGTTTAGCCATCCCTTTGAGTTCTAGTTGGCAGCCGTTTGAAACAGTGCAGGTACCTGGGTGCCAGCCTGGAGATTCCGGTGTAAAGAGGCCAGGGAGCAGCCTGGGCTCCAGGGCGTTTGAAAGCTCCCCACGTGCTCCTGGAAGAGCGTGTATGAGAGTTCACGTGGAAGCAAGCATGGTGATCTGGGAGAAGCGAGGTTGGGGATACGCAAAGAGTTAGCTGATTACTGCAAGACCTGGAGTAAGGAGAATGTGACTTAATGCTGAGTCACTGGGGACTGGAGATGCCCAGGACTTTGGCAGGAAAGAAACTATAGAACCTGCATGCTGGGTGGAATGTGGAGGAACAAGTGAGAAGGACGATTCAAAGATGGCTCTAAGTTGTGAGTATGGCTGGGAGACCTGTCGAAACTTTCTCAGGAAATGGAAGTTTGGGGTTTGGGACAGAAGGAGATTTTTGCTGGGAGGTAGAACATAAATTTGACTCTGAAAAGCTATGGATCTGCCGGGTGACATGCCTAGCAGCTGAATGTCTGGTATGGATCTGCAGGGTGACATGCCTAGCAGCTGAATGTCTGGGTCTGGACTTCAAGGAGGAGAAAGACGAGGGACGGAAACATTGGAAAGGAAGAGAAGTAAAGAGGTGAGGGAGGGAAAGAGAAGGGAGAGGTAATGAGAAACATGGAGGATGCCGGGAGAACAGAGGAGAACACCTGAAGCCCGTGGAAAGTGTGCCGTTGCTGAGAACAGAGAAGAGGTGTGAGGACAGGACAGCGTGCCCAGCAGCGCCTTCATGTCCTGAAACAACAAAAACCAGAGAAGAAAGCAGAGCAGGCGAGAATTAGGAGAAAAGTCACCTTAAGGTACCACCGTCAAAGAGAGGAGAAGAATGGGTTGAGGGCTGGGAACAGGACACGTGACTGCCAGCAGTTTCGAATGTGGAAGACAGGAAAGAGGGTAAGCTACTTCAGGGGCAAAGAGAGCTTGCAAAGACATAATGGCGGAAGTCCTAACCACCATTCATGTTAGCAATGGATTTGATCATGTGCTAGGCTCTGGCCCAGGGGCTTTATGTGAAATCAACGACGACCCTTGAAGTATCCCTTAGACCCATTTTGCAGGAGGGAACTGAGGCTCAGAGATGTTGAGTGTCTCGCACAAGGCTACACAGAGGAAAATGGTGGAGCCTTGTGTGAACTCAGGTAGTCAAGCTCCTGAGAGACGTCCTGAAAGACTCTCTGTGGAGACCAGCGTGACCCATCTGGAGAGCCACCCTTGGAGTGGGTGGGGAAAACAGCAAGGGCCAGAAGTCTCTGTGGAGGTGGTGGAAGACATCGCCGGGGTAGCTCCATCCATCCAGTGGTCCAGCCACAGAAAGTAGGTTCCCTGCCGGGCGCGGTGGTACATGCCTGTCATCCCAGTGGCTCAGGAGTCGGAGGCAGGAGGATCGCAAGATCAAGACCATAGGCAGTCTGTGTAACTTAGCGAGCTTCTGTCGCAAAAAGTAAAAAATAGGCTGGGGGTGCAGCTCCGTGGTCCAGCATTTGCAGAGTATGCAGGCGCGAGGCCCTAGGTTCAACCCCCAGTACCAGAAAAAAAAAAAAAAAAAGTAGGTTCCCTATGTGGAAAGAGTGTTCTGGACAAAGCAAATGCCAGTCAGCAGGGAGGGAAAGACTACCCCCAATCCTGACGAAAATGTGACATTTGAACAAAGAGAATTAAATAAAAGACAGCGTGTTAAATTAATTTGAAAGGTCTTGTTACAATCCACGCACACAAAGGTGTTCTCAATGAAGGCTTTTCTGCTACCCGCTGCTCACCAACCTGAGCTTCCTTAGCCCAGCAGTGGCTCGGACCACATTCCGAGGATGCCCGGTCAACTTCATCTCGCACCTGAAAGGCTCAGACCTCATCCTGCACCCTATGCTGTGGCCGTCTGTGCCCACAACCCACAGAAGAAAGGAGGGCGGGGAAGGGACAATATATTCCTCTAGAAACATCTCTCCAAGGCAAAGGTTTCACTGGGGTGCATAGTGAAGCTCTGAGAGGAGGTGCCAAGCTGCAAAACCGCTTTGGGTCTTCCCTTGTATTTTAAAAAGAACTATCAATGCACTTTTCATCGATGAAATTTCCAACACCTATGTCCGGGAGAGGCTGCGATTTAGCTCAGTTGATAGAGTGCTGCGCTGCAGTCTCTGAGGTCCTGAGCTCAATTCCCAGCACCACAAAAATGGGAGATGGGCTTGGCAATCCACTCCCAAGGCAAATCCGAAACAGTCAGCCATTGAAAACCCTATGAGGGTCACTATGAGTCGGATACCGACTCGAGGGCACCTAACAACAACAACATGTCCGGCAGAATTATTATTATCTGTGTATCACGGAGTGGAGATGCTAACACTGAGAGGTTAAATGATATTCCCAGCAGGCAAGAGGAGGGAATTTTCCAGCCTTGGCATGCGAAGTTCTATATTTACATTTGTTTTCAAATCCGGGCTGCTCTGATGATCTACAGTAGAATTTGGGGATTGGGGTAATGATTTCTGAGCACAAGGATTTTTAAACATCATTTCCCGTGTTTTGGAAGGGAAATCTGGCTGTGAGAAAACATCACAAACGAGCCTGGGTAGACGAGGCCGGCACGGATTAGTTTTTGAGGTGGCAGGACTGGAGGATTGGCCCTGGCTTCCAAACGGTTCATTTTCTTGTTAATCACAGGGTTGGTTAATAACTACCTGGTTGTGGCTGCGGCAGAGAGAGATTGTCTAAAATAGGTCAAACCTTCCGTCAGCCTCGCGAGTCCTGTCTTGACAGAGGGTGAGGAAGCTGGGAGCCTGGCGCGTGGGAGGGGCAGGTGAGGTGGGATTGGTGGAGTGAGTCGCCCTGCCAGGAGGGGAGGATGGCGATGACAGCTGGGGGACTTCTGTGATGGAGATTGGCAGCCCCGGACAGACCCTGGGGAGGCCTGCAGAGGGGACTGGAGGGCGCAAATGGCCTAAGATGTCTTATTTTGAATTGCCCATGCTGTTTAATCCTCTGATTTTCATTTTTATTAGTGACATGAGTTAGATATGCTTTTTTTCTGTGTTCCATCCAGAGCAATTGGAATATACAGATGGGATTTAAGAAGGCAATAAAAACCACCCCAGATTGCACCCCCAGAGATTAGCCCTGTTAACCTCGGAATGCATGGCTTTCTCCCCCTCTTCCTAGGAAACACTAGTAGCAAAAACCTAGGAGCAGGGAGTTTACCGTGATTGTTTAGAACTGAATCGGTAGCACCTCGAATGGTTCCTGGCACATAGTAGGCTCTCAATAAATATTTGTTGATATAAGGATGGCAAGAAAGTGCATCTCATTATTATACATAATGAGATAACACATACATAAATATGTGCGATTACGTTTTTAAAACAATCTTAACTGCCAACCTGAGCTGCGGACTCTTCTTTCACATGACAATATACAGCACCAGGGACCAGCACACAGTGACATTGCGGTGAAGGGTTTGGGCTCTGGAGTGAGATTTCTTGAGTTGGGATTCACACTCAGTGCCCTACTGGCATCATAACCCCAGGGAGTTACTTAGTCCCTCTAGGTCTCTGTTCCTTTATCTGTCAAGTGGAAGCAATAAATAGTATCCATCTCATAACATTGCCCAGAGAGGAAACAAATATGCTAATGCCAGATCTGGTCAGAACTGCTTAGTAAATAACAGTTATTGATCTTCTTGTACATTGTTAAATGCTATTCTAGAGCTCCCTGTGTTGTCACCCTGTCACACTGGTGTATCACAGTGTATTTAAACCCACTCCCTTTTGTCAGGCATCTTCGCTGTTTCCATTTTGCTCTTGTTATTAAATATCATCACCGCAAAGATCATCTTCATGTAAAATTACTCTGCATATCTACAATTATTTCTGTTAGGATAAAATGACAGAAGTAGAAGTGTAAGATCCTGGGCAATTAATCTTTTCATAACTTTACATAGCCTGTTGTGTGAACTGTGGCAGAAGCGTAGGAAGCACCAGCGGCGTGAGAGCCAGCCTCTTTCCCCAAGCCTAAGCGGCAGGCAGCGATCATCGCTCTTCTTTGGACCTTTTGTGCAGATCCGTTTGAAACATCTCTGTTGCCATCTTGAGAGAGGCCAAGGAGCTCTGTCAACAAGCAGCAGGTTCTGGGGGCTCTGCATGCACAAGAAGTAGGATACGGTGCTTAGGCACAGACCCTCCGTCCCAAGAAGCAGCAGTGAGTATCAGAGATAAACCAGACCCTCATCTTCAGTAAATCCAAGTAGTCAAAGCCAAGCGTACAAAGTATTGGACAAGCTGGGCGTGGTGGAGCATGCCTGTAATCCCAGCGACTTGGGAGGCAGAGGCAAGAGGATTGCAAATTCCAGGCCAGAGGCAGTCTGCATAATTTAGCAAGATGCTGTCTCAAAAAAAAAAAAGTCAAAAAATGGGCTGAGGGTGCAGTTCAGTGGTACAGCACTTTCGAAGCATGCAAGTGCAAGGCCCTGGGTTCAACTCCCAGTACCACCAAAAAAAGGTATTAGACAAGAGCTAGAAAGGGGTTGGAACCTGTCTTCTCTGGGTGTAGCCTGGGGTTGTGATCTTGGAGGCTGCCTGGGAAGAGTTGTACTTCCGTCTCTCTGCACTAGGCTGCCTTGTCATCTTCGTACCTGACCCTTCTCAACATCCTGGCCTCCGTGCCATTCAGCCTCCTGGACTCCAGGGGTTGTGATCTTGGAGGCTGCCTGGGAAGAGTTGTACTTCCGTCTCTCTGCACTAGGCTGCCTTGTCATCTTCGTACCTGACCCTTCTCAAGATCCTGGCCTCCGTGCCATTCAGCCTCCTGGACTCCAGGGGTTGTGATCTTGGAGGCTGCCTGGGAAGAGTTGTACTTCCGTCTCTCTGCACTAGGCTGCCTTGTCATCTTCGTACTTTACCCTTCTCAAGATCCTGGCCTCCGTGCCATTCAGCCTCCTGGACCCCAGCTTCTGCTTCTGTGACACAGACAATGGAACCAATTCTCTGCGGCCGCCTGGCCTAAGGGGATTAATCCCTCCCATGAAGTTACCTCAAGAGAAAAACTAAGCCGCTGGCACCATGGCACATGCCTGCAGTCCCAGCGACTCCAGAGGCAGGGCCAGAGGCAGAGGCAGGAGGATCACAAGTTCAAGTCCAGAGGCAGCTTGTGTAACTTAGCGAGACCCTGTCTCAAGATAAAAAGTAAAAATGGGGCCGGGGGTGCAGCTCAGTGGTAGAGTGCTCACAAATGTATGCATGAGGCCCTGGATTCAGCCCCTAAGTACCAGAGGGGAAAAGAAAAAAAAAAGAGGAAAACTAAGAAGATGGTTGTAAAACTCCTTGGAAAAATGAAAAGAGTTGTATAAATAGAGTATTACAACAGCTGACTCAACTCCGCCTGAAAGTGGTCATGGATGACAGATTGCTTTTGTACTCTCCACTTTAGAGAAAGGAGCTGGGGTTTAGCTCAGTTGGTAGAGTGCTGCTCTGCCCTCTCTCAAGCCCTGGGTTCCATCCCCAGCACCACAAAAGTGGGGGAAGGACCTGGCAGCCCACTCCCAAAACAATCCAGAAAACAATCAGGCATTGAAAACCCTATGAACAGCAGAGAAGCACTGACATAGTGCCGGGCATGACACAGAGTCAGGGAGTGTTTAGTTCTGTGGTGCATTCGGTTGCTCTGAGTTGGACCTGACTCGATGGCACCTAACAACAACAACTTTAGCAGAGCAAGGCACTTAGGTTGCCTGTATTTGTTCCAAACAGGAAAATAAATCTGGCATTTTTACGTATCATTCTGTACTCTTGAGAAAAATAGTTCTCACAGCCTAAGGGAAATGCAGTTCAAATGGTAGTGGTCCCCACCAATGTTTTGTTGCACTTTAAGTACGTCTGCCATAAATGATAAAAGTACTTGTGGTGATGGATGTATGAATTGGCCTGATTCCATCATTGCATCCTGCATGCATGGATCATAGCATCACTTTGTGATCTATAACTACATGGAATTATAATTTGTCAACATTCAATAAATTTTAAAAACTAGCACACGTACGTTTAAAATAAAGATGCTTTAATACAAAAAGAAAGGAACTCCACCATTTCACTGACTAGCACGTTCATTCGATTCGTAACCATTGTACACTACCTCCACACAGAGCTTTCCTTGGCACTGTGAGCCGACCAGTGCCCAAGAACAATGTGGCCTCTGATCCTACAGAGCTTCTGCTCGAAAGGGAACCTTAAAATTCTCAGTGAATGAAGATATGATGACCAGTGCGATTGCTATGACAGAAACAGTGTGCTGAGATAGAAAAAAACACAAAGACATGAACTTAGAGTGGGCAGAAAGGCTTTAGAGGAGGTGGTGGGTAGCTGAACCCTGAAAAGTAAGTTTTGGGTTACCATATAACAAGGTGTGGGTAGCTGGACAGAGGTGACATTTGGGAGGGCTTTGCAGAGAAGGACACAGCAAAGGAGAGGTTCTGAGACCGGAAAGTTCTTGGTCATGTTGAGAAACTATAGGGAGAAAATGTGTGTGGCTAGAAGGTAGCCAGGGGAGAGAAACGTAAGACACAATAGTAGGTAGAAGCCAGACCGACCTCAGCAGGACCATCTGGAAGCACCCTTGGAGTACAGAATCCAGACCTCTGCATTCAGAATTTCCGGATTTTACGAGAGAAATGTCAAGCGTCACTACATACCTGGGAAGCTTGTCTGCTGTCTGATGACTATGGGCAAGCAGAGAAAATGCACCTATGTATGCTTCCAGTTGGGCTGGGATTTAGCTCAGTTGGTAGAGCGCTGTGCTGCAGTCTCTGAGGTCCCGAGTTCAATTCCCAGCACCACAAAAAAAAAAAAAATGGGAGAAGGACCTGGCAATCCACTCCCAAGGCAATCCTGGAACAGTCAGCCATTGAAAACTCTATGAGGGTCTCTATGAGTTGGATACCGACTTGACAGCACCTAACAACAACAACCTAACATGTTTCCAGTTAGGAAAACTGAAAATATATTTCCTCTAAATTTGATATTTTGTCTCAGGACCCTGGGAGAGTAAATAGCATCAAGGGCTTGAATTAACCACCACAGTCCTTCATTCCGGAGGACTGCCTGTGGTCACACAGGTGGGCATGGACCCCTCTGCCCTGTATGCCTGTCTCCTCCCCCCATCCTCCCTGGACAGCTGTGTGGACTTTCTACATGGTGGGCTCCTCCTTGGTACAGAATGCATGACAGTACTACAAAGCTGCTTGGTGTTTTTTAGTAAATTACTGTGTGTATTAAGTGAGAAAACATAGTTACTTATCAAAGTAATTTAAGAAGGGTCTTAAAATGCAAGCTATTAATATTATTAATATTATTTTACACATGTGGATTGAGCACCTACCACAGGCTAGACCTAGAGCAAGATGCTGGCGCCAAAGTGAGGAACAGCGCTGAGCCCTACCCAACGTGGAAACTGTGGGCTCAATGGGAAAAATGCTGAAGTCCAACTTTGACACCATTCGTATTTATTTTCCCCTATTTCCAGCTACAGGCTGGGATTTAGCTCAGTTGGTAGAGTGCTGCTCTGCAGTCTCTGAGGTCCTGGGTTCAACTCCTAGCACCACCAAAATGGGAGAAGGACATGGCAATCCACTCCCAAGAAAATCTCCCAAAAAAATCAACCATTGAAAACCCTATGAGGGTGGCTATGAGTCAGGCAGGACTTGACGGCACCTAACAAAAACATCAACAATTTCCAGCTACATCTTTGTCTTACATTCAGTAAACTCAGTATTGTGCCAGGCATAATGGCACCCACTCGCCGTCTCAGCCCGGAGAGGCTGAGGAGGGATTTGCAAAAGTTTGAGGCCAGCCTGGATTACATAGTGAGACCCTGTCTCAAATTAATTAATTAATTGATTAATTAATTCAGCAGAAAACATTTTGTATATTTCCCAGTTCATAGACAAGTGAACTTCAGTTATTGATGAGGTGACCAACTGTCTTAGTTTGCCAAGAGCCGTTCTGGTGCTAGCAGGGAAGAGGTCTCATTGTAAAATCCCTTCAGGGCCAGGCCACCCAGAACGGGTGGTCACACTTATAATAAGGATTGTGACAAAAAAGAACTTCTTTTACTTTGATAGCCACAAACTAGATCTAAAATCTTGGGCAATTCTTCAAGCTTTTGGTGCTTTATCTGTAAAATAGATATAAATGCCTGGCATGTATTTTTCAGGACATGGTTATAGGATAAAATTGGGCCATATATCATACATATATAATCACGGATATTGAGTCCATTGATGATCTTATGGTCACAATTATTATTAGGTTGGCCATGTGTGAGAAAACTAGAAGCAAAAGAAAACATTAATAAATCCCCAAATCCAAACACAACTCGTTCCTAGAAACCCTCTATGTTGTTGTTGTTCGGAGCCATGGAGTCGGTGTCCAACGTATAGCAACCCTATGTACAACAGGAAAACACTATTGTTAGTGCTTCTCTGCTATTCATAGGGTTTTCAATGGTGGGTTGATTTTTTTTTTTTTTTTTTTTTTTTTTTTTTTGTGGAGGGGGAGTGAGTTGTCAGGTCCTTCTCCCAAAGAAACCCTCTATAGATGTCTGTTTTATTTGCAGACCGAAATATGTTAGGTAGACTGAAAATTCAACTATCAACCCCATCATTGTGTGGTAGAAAGGAGGGGAAAGGTGGCAGTTAGAAGGCATGTGAGGCACAGTGAGTTACCACTGACGAATCTTCATTGGATGAGAGGCTAGACCTGTTGAATGAATAAAGATGAGCTATCGTGAGTGACGATTCTGAGAAACTAACTTCACACCAGCTCGTAGGGGTGGCATGCTGTCAGTAGCTGGGCCAAGGCTGAGATTTTTCAATGAGAACATCTGGCTTTAAACTCCCCAGGAAGGGATTGGGGGTTGAGGAAGGAAATTCAAGAAATCCCTGTGAGACCTTTTTAAATTTAGCACTCAAGGCACTAATATAAGACTGTACCAGTGTGTGGATGAGAAAACGAGAGTCTTTACAAATAGGAGGATTTGGGATATCTGTGTTTGAGAAATTCTTTTGGACAAAAGCAGAGAAAATGACATTATCTGTAATTAGAAATAATAATGTGTAATTGGTTCATTTGCCATATTTCTACAGTTCTGATTTAGTTGAACAATGTGATCATTATGCCACCAGCTTTCAATAGAGGTGTCACAATGAAAAATAATTGCAATATTCCACAATATTAACTGCACCCTAATTGCAAAAGTTTTGAAATATAATTACCATGAAAGCTAATGCGACAGGGAACATTAAGCATAATTAGTGTTTTTTAAAAAAAGGAAAAACTGTTAGGAGCTTGTTATTGTCTAGTAAGGTAGCTTCAAATTAGCTGGCTGTGGAGCATTTTCATCTAGCTTTTCTATAATTTTCATTATTAGCACAGACTGTAATAAATTTATTTGACATAGCTCACACCTGCCAACCCTGCAGGAGATAACTTATAATGTGTGCCAGCCCCAAGATTTCCCACTGAACCTGTCAGAGCTTCCTACAAGGAGGCAGCCAGGAGTGAGGTTATTTTGAAAAAAAAATAAAATAAAATAAAAACCCTCAATTGCACATTACACAGTTCAGATTTAACACTTAAGCTGTGTTTTAAGTAATTTCCATAGAAAGCCCAGTGCTCTAGGAATGCAATTAAGAGCCTCTTGTGGGTGGTGCTAAACAATCAAATCAGTGAACATTTCAAAGAGCTCCTGAGGTGCAGCCTCTCTCCAGTGACCAGCAAGCCTCGCCGGGGAGCCCACAATTAGCCCATGCACCTGTTTGCCCAAGTGCAGCCCCTGATTTTCTGAGAAAGGCACCACTACCCACCAACCCCGAGCTCAGAAGCCATGGAGAAACCCCTCAATTTCTCCTTTAAACGCCTCCAGCCCCTGGCCCACTCTGGCCTCAGTGTGTCGGTCATGAGGCTTAGGGGCTGAGCTCCTGACTCCACCCAACCCATCGGATGCAGGGCAGGAACGTTTTCATCACTGAGCACACGACTCCAAGGAACAACATTCCTGGTGTTTTCTATGTAAAGTTGTGCCTTGGGGGGTGTAAGTTGGGAATGGCGTTCCTATTGCTTCTTATTTCTCTTTTCAGTCCCTCTGCTGATTGGCTATTACATTCCTTTGACTAAAAAAGAAAGGAGGGCCAGGCATGGTGGTGCATGCCTGTAATCCCAGCAACTCTGGAGGCAAAGGCAGGAGGATCACAGGTTCAAGGCCAGAGGCAGCCTGAATAATTTAGGGAGACCTTGCATCAAGAAAAAACATAAAGAAGGAGCTGAGGGTGCAGCTTAGTGGCAGAGCACTTGAGAAGTACGCAAAAGGCCCTCAATTCAGCCCTCTGGTACCACGGAAAGGAAAGGAAAGGAGAGGAGAGGAGAGGGGAAAGGAGGGGAGGGG
>VMDO01021597.1:0-35123 GCA_007922755.1 Pedetes capensis | reverse complement strand
TCTCAACATAAAACCAGAAACTTTAAAACTCATAGAAGGCAAGATAGGCAATACACTCCATCATAGAGGCATTGGAAAAGATTTCCTTAATAGGACCCCAATTGCTCAAGAAATTTCAACAAGAATAGATAAATGGGACCACATCACATTAAGAAGTTTCTGCACAGCAAAAGAAACAATTAACAGAGTCAAGGAAACCCCCATGGAATGGGAAAAAATCTTCGCATTTTATACATCAGACAAAGGTCTAATTAGTAAAATTTATAAAGAACTCAAGAAAAAAACTCCCCAAAAACCAAAGAACCCAATACACAAATGGGCAAAGGAACTGAGTAGACAGTTCTCAAATGAAGAGGTCCATAAAGCCATGAATCACATGAAAAAATGCTCAACATCCCTAGCCATTAGGGAAATGCAAATCAAAACAACACTGAGATTTCACCTTACACCATTAAGAATGGCCAAGATCAATAAAACAAACAACAAGAAATGCTGGTGAGGTTGCGGGGGAAAAGGGAACACTCTTACATTGTTGGTGGAGCTGTAAATTGGTGCAACCACTATGGAAATCAATATGGAGGTACCTCAAAAAACTAAAAATAGATCTACCATATGACCCAGCTATAACACTATTGGGAATTTACCCAAAGGGAGATGAGTCATCATACCACAGAGACACCTGCATCTCCATGTTCGTTGCAGCGCTTTTCATAATAGCAAAGATATGGAATCAACCAAAGTGCCCTTCAACAGAAGAATGGATAAAAAAAACTATGGTATATATACACAATGGAATACTATTCAGCAATCAAGAAAAATGAAATAGGGTCATTCTCAGCAAAATGGATGGAATTAGAGAAAATTATTTTGAGTGAACAAACACGAGCTCAGAAAGAGAAACAACACATGTTCTCACTCATATGAAGGAGCTGATTCAAAATTATAAGAAGGAAAAATCCTATTCAAAGTTCAGATCATAATAAAAGGGGGGGAGATAAGAATGATGTCAATATAAATGGACTAGAAATCGCATGTAATTGTTCTAACAAGATGAAAACAAAGACCACTACAGGACAAGTTTCTATATTAAACAGAACTGGAACCCAAGGACATATAGAAAAAAACTACTAAGTAAAAGATAGAGAAGACTTAGATGGGAAACTTAGATGGGAAGGGTGGGAGGGGGAGAAGCATAGGGAAGGGTAAGGGGTAACCTATATGAATAATGTGTATCAAAATGCATATATGGAAATGTCACAATGAAATGCATGTCAAAATGAAACACATTAAGATGTACATTAAAAATTTCTAATAAAAAAAAAAAGAATGGAGTTTGCATTTCCTGAACTGGGAAAATTTACAGAAGAGTAGGATTAGGTAGGGAAGGTAAATCTTAATATACCTTAGATATATATAAAATTAGATGTGCCTATTAGATATCCAGGTGAATAGAGATTTCCAGTTGTTGTTGTTGTTGTTGTTAGGTGCTGTCAAGTTGGTATCCGACTCATAGCACCCTCATAGGGTTTTCAATGGCTGATTGTTTCGGGATTGCCTTGGGAGTGGATTTCTAGGCCCTTCTCCCGTTTTTGTGGTGCTGGGAATTGAACTCTGGACCTCAGAGACTGCAGTGCAGCACTCTACCAACTGTGCTAAATCCCAGCCGAGATTTCCAGTAAGCAGTTGGGTATGGGTTCAGGTAACCTATCTGGATTAGTCAGGGTTCTACACAGTAGTAGAATCAACAGGATAAATATGTGCACATGCACCAGGGCATGCACACACACATATGGATGGATAGAGGCAGGGAGAGGGAGAGAGAAAGGGAAGGATGTGGGAGGTGGGAGGGGGAGAGAAAGAGGGAAAGAGAGAGACAGAGAGAGAGAGAGAGAGAATTTGTCTTAAGGAATTGGCCTATATGATTATGGAAGATTGGCAAGGACAAAGTCTGATGGGGGAGGCTGGTAGATGAGAGACTCAGGGAAGCGTTGCAATTCTAGTCCAAAGTCTGTCTGCTGGCAGAACTTCTTGCTTGGGCAAGGTCAATCTTTGTTCTATTCAGGTCTCCAGCTCATAAGATGTGGCCCACTCATGTTATAAAGAACAATCTGCTTTATTCAAAGTCCACTAATTTAAATATTACTCTCATCCAAAAAATATCTGCATAGGAAACATCCAAAATAATATTTTACCAAATATCTGGGCAACAAGGCCCAACCACGCTGACACATAAAATTAACTATCATACTGTTGTTGTTGTTGTTAGGTGCCGTCGAGTCAGTATCTGACTCATAGCGACCCTCATAGGGTTTTCAATGGCTGACTATTTCGGGATTGCCTTGAGAGTGGATTGCCAGGTCCTTCTCCCATTTTTGTGGTGCTGGGAATTGGACTCAGGACCTCAGAGACTGCAGCGCAACGCTCTACCAACTGAGCTAAATCTCAGCCCAACTATCATACTAGAAACACCATAATAACCATTTGTTGTATTGTTGTTGTTAGGTGCCAGATCCAACTCATAGTGACCCTCATAGGTTTTCAATGGCTGATTGTTTTTAGGATTGCTTTTTAGGAAGTGGACTGCCACATCCTAATCCCAATAATAACCATAGTTCTAATTTATTGAGTGTCTACTACTTTGCCAGGTACATTGCTAGATGATTTACATTATTTATCACTAAACGAGCCCCCAAAACATCATAAAGTTGATATTATTATTTCCATTGTAAAGGTGACAAAACTGGGGCTCTCAGAGATTAAGCAATTTCTCCAAGGCCACATGGCCAGGATCCAATTTCAAATTCAACTCCAGGGATGATAATCTTTCCTCATTACACCTACACTACCTCCAAATATGCAAGCTCCTTATTTTCCTAAGCATGTGAGTATATGTGGCTATGCCTTGTTACAAGTTCTTCCTTCTGCTTGAAAAATCTCTTTCCTTACTCAAGCTGTGTACCCTCTCCTTCATCTAGATAACTTCTCCCCATCATTAAAACTCAGCTCAAAGATCACCTGCCCTAGGAAGGCTTTCTTTTATTCCTTCTCCTGCCAAGATTTTGGAGGCTCCTACTCTGTGGTTTAATATTCATGGACTTTACCCACATAAACAAAAAGAATCAGCAGACCATGTTTAGATTGATGATCCTCTACATTATGCCGTAAACTTCTTGAGGGATTAGTCAGGGTTAGTCTATCATTGTATCTGCAAATCCTCAGAACCCAGCCTAGTATTTGTTAACTACTTAATAAATGTGGGATGAATGAGTGAACAAATGGAATATAAATGGACAGAAAACAGTGTGGGGGCTGGGAAGAAATATTAAGAGAGAGAAGAAGACATGATAGTATTACAGCATGGCAGAGAGGGCTGCTGAATGATGTAGGATGATGTGGAGATGTTGATGAGACTGAGAACTAAACGGATGAGGCAGAACATAAGTAACGTTGTCAGGTGCTATAAAGTTGGGTCCAACTCATTAAAATACTTAGAGACTGTAATTTGTTCTTAAGTTTGTGACCTCCAAATGTGTTTGGTATGTGCCACATATACTCATGTTGTTTTTGTTAGGTGCTGTTGAGCCAGGTTCAACTCATAGCAACACTACCTACAAAAGAACAAAACACTCCCAAACACTGTGCCATGCCCGTACCATGTCAGTGCTTCCCTGCTATTTTAGGGTTTTCTATGGCTGATTGGGGCTGGGATTTAGCTCAGTTGGTAGAGTGCTGCGCCACAGTCTCTGAGGTCCCGAGTTCAATTCCCAGCACCACAAAAATGGGAGAAGGACCTGGCAATCCACTCCCAAGGCAATCCCGAAATAGTCAGCCATTGAAAACCCTGTGAGGGTCGCTATGAGTCGGATACCAACTCGACAGCACCTAACAACAACAACAACAATGGATGATAGATTTGAGAGCAGGCTGCCAGGTCCTTCTCCCAAGCCTACAGTACCTGGTGTTCCCAGTCAGTCTCCCATCCAAGGACTAGCCAGGCCTGAACTTGTTTAGCTTCCAAGATCCTGTGAGATCAGACACCAGGGTGGTATGGCTGTAGACCATAAGAGATATAGCAGCTTGGAAATTTTAGTGATGCTGACTGGGCCATCTGGGATAACACCACAGTCTGATCTGGGACATATTGAATGAGTGTGTGGGGTGGAGGGTTGTAAGGGAACAACAGACCAAGGGTCACATCTTTAAAGTAATTATGGAAGCTTCCCAAGACAAGGGAGAGTAACTGGGTGGCCCAGGTGTGGATGGTGTGAAAGCAAAACAAGGATAACTTCAAGCAAAACATTTCTTTCCTGGTCCCTGGCAGGATTCTTTGCCTTTGTGACAGCTCATTGTCCATCAGCAAATAGGGAAGAGTGAATCTCAGGTCTCTAATATTTAAATCACTGAGGTGTATAATTTGCACGTCAATTCCACTGATGAAAAGTGCAGCAAGAACAGTAACGAGTTGAGACATATTTCAAATGATGAAAATATCAAATCTGATAACAACTCATCTATTTTTCCTGTGTTATTTCCTAGCCAATTCAAATGTGACCCAGACTCTAAATATTTTCTTGTCTCCAATTACCTTGGAGCTTCAGAATAACTGTGCAGTGGACAACAAATGATAATTTCTCATTGAATATTAAAATTAAATATTGTATTACTAGTTGTGCTGAGTAACCATTTCAAACATTCCTAAACTTCCAATATAAATGAATTATCATTTGATATTATAATTCTAAAGAAATATGCTATCTTAAATGTATGCTCTTAGCATTTAGCTAAACCACTGCATTTATTTAATTCTTTTTAACACAAACTATTTGTGCTAACTGCTTTTCATAAGAAGAGCAGTGGAAGAGATTGGAGGCTTTTGTGCCTTCTACCAAATTATAGGACAGGGTTCAATCACTTCCTGGTGCTAAGTGGGATCATTTTCACAGTGCTAAAAGAAATTATAGCTTTTTTTTTTTTTTGACCAGCCATTTCCATAGTAACTGCATAAGATCTCAGCAATGCATTGATCATAACAAATACTGTAGTCAAATTCATTTTCTGCTTAGATGGCAGTAGAGATTTTGGGGGATGGAGAATTTATCTTCTATATATATTATGCCTTCCATGGTACAAAAATTCAATGCAAGGTTTGAATTCATGATGCAAAATAGTGTCTAAATAGCCTGCTAGATACTATAGGTTTAAACCAAAACCTGGAAGACATTTAAAAAGAAAGCTGGCTTCTTCTGGTTTCAACTCAGTTTCTGTTGGTTACTTAGTAGAAGACAACTGTTGCATGAGCTTTGTTCATGGATAAATGGGCTGCAATGGCTGACAAAGGAATTTTTACCATCCACAGTTGACCTAATGAAAATTAGCCCTTCTGCCAGAGTGCCCTTGTTTATTGCAGTATCTCGCCAGCCTGTTATGAAATGCAGCTGGTGCCCAGTTTGCTAAACTTGCAGATGAATGCCTCTGGGCAAAATTGTCTTCAGGCTCAATGAGAAATTGTGAATGCAATTCATATTCCATATTCAACTTTGATTTGACAAAATATTTAAAGGTATTTCCTAATACTTCAGTGACTTACAAAAAATGTGACTTACAAGTTCCATTGCCCTAGAACCTATAAAAAGAAAGAAAGAAAGAGGGAGAGAGGGGGGGAGAGAGAGGAGAGATAGAGGAGAGAGAGAGAGGAGAGAGAGAGAGAGAAAGAGAATGCAGCTGCTTCTTATTATTCCCCACTGTGTCTTCAGTTGAGCCAGAGTCTCATGCTTTGGGAATTCAAAATCATTAAACTTTTGGCTTCAATTGTAGTTCCTACACCTGTGTTCCCCAAACCCAAAGAGTAAAATGCTGTCCAAGCAGCCCCAGTAATTGAGAGAAACATAGGCAGCCCTAGTGAAGTCAACAGAGGATATGCAGAGTTTGATTACTAGGGACCAAAAGTTTAAAAACACCTATTTCCCTTGGTCCATTCTGCCAGATAGTAAGTTCCAATTTAACTGCATCCTGACCTGAGTTTTGAAGAGGGGGAAAGATATGGATTTGAGTTAGCAGAAAGTCTTGAATTCAAACCCTGAGTCATTCACTCATGGGATTTATATTTAATTTTTACATCAAAACTACTATTGAATTTACATTGAGTTTTTATATTGCTGAGGCTTTGTTGTCACATCTTTAAAATCCCTTTCCCACAAGGCTGTTGAAAGGATTTCATGCAGTAGTATATTGGAGGCACTTAGAATATGCCTCCCACATAAAGTACTTAAACAACCAGGCACATCTGACCCACTAATGTACCTTGGGCGTCCAGACTTGCTTACTAAAGAAGAGGAAAACAGAGCTCCATGGCAGCATCTAATCAAGGCACTTATAGAATCTCAACAGGGAAAACAGCTCAGTTGCATTCCAATCCCACCATCTTCCTGATAAATGATTTGTCTCTACATCATCTCTGCCAATTACTACACTTCCAGCCTCTGAGATATGAACATTTCTGAATACAGAGAAATTGCCACTTCATCAATCAGTTAATTATGAAAAATGACAACAGGAGAAATCAACCACTTCTGAGGATCAAAACTGTACCCAACACCACACAGGTGTTATTATGCTTATATAATTACTCTGTAAAGTAAGTGTTATTCTAAATTTATAGTCCAGGAAATTGAGGATCATAGGATAATTTCACAAACCTCCACAGCTTTAGTTAAAATAGCAGTGATATCCAAAAGTGATATACTAGGAAGTAAAACTATATCTTCAGTCTAAAATGTCAGAGATTGGTCATATTTAATAGATTTGTTCTGACCATTTGCACAATTCCAACACACCTATATTCTTTATGGAGATGGACAGAAGCAAATGTCTCATCTTTTATAACTTAGACCTTCTCTCTAAGTATAATGCTTATTTTGGTCATTACATATGATTAGCTCAATATCCCAGGCATGTATTACTAAAAATTTAGATCTAAGCTTTCTATAGATTGTGAAATGAAAGCTAAACTCAGATCATTCTCAAAAATTCTGTTGCTACTAAGGAGATAAGTACAATCTGGGATGCAGAAATGTTCTCTCTTATCTTCGTGGTATCCTCGGTGCCTCATACAGCATCTGGAACAGTGAATGTTCAGTAAGCAATTGTTGATTAATAAAGACTAATAAAATCAGAGTAGCATTGGAGCCCCACTATGACTTAATATGATCTTTCCTTGAATTTTTAAACCTGCCAAATTCCTGTGAAATAAAAAGAGGATGAGGAATTCTGAACCAAGAAGTTCAATTTTTAACCTTCATTTAGGAAAGAAATTTCCTTCTCTGTCAGCTCTGGTTTGAAAGAGAGTGTCCTCTTATCTAATACACTGCCATAAAATATATTATTCAGATTACACCAGCTTTTTTATGCAGTTAACAGAATCACTTGGCTCTCAACCTTTCATTTAACTCAGTTTTGTCTCCTGTAAATAACCACATATTGGATATTCCTCCAAATAATGGAAAATTTTTTTCATTATGGTCAGGATGTGGAAGGCACATTCTCCAATGCATTGCTTGAGGTTGATAAATACGCCCCTCGGCTCCTCATTTCATCTTTGAGTTACATTTCCCATCAGTCCAGCTTCCCACATTTGCCCTATGTTCTCAAGAATTTGGGGAGTGGGTTGCCTGCAGCACTTACATTTGTGGTAAGCCTACCTTGTCTCAATCCTCTTTTTCTTGGCTCAGAACAACAAACTTCGAGGCCCCAGGTGGAATGACAAATCTTAGGTATCTTTTTCCTTGTTTAATTTTCTAAAATGTTTTCCTTGGAGAGATACTGAACGATGTCTTCTCAGAGCATTTTCTTTGCCCTCCATCTTTGCAGATGTCTTCTTAGGCCAGGAACAATTTCCCTGATAGAGGAAGGAAAGGCGGATTCTTCATTCTTACTTGGAACCATGTTGTCCTTTCTGTCTCACAGCTCACCACTCATTTCTAAAATCCCTTCTTCCTCTTTCCTGTCATATTTGCAGCCTTATTTCTCCCCCAGAAAACAAGCCATGAAATCATCTGCCAAGATAGGTTTGACCATAGAGATAAAGTTTTTAACTGCCCAACCACATTTCCCAGAGGATGGCAAGAATTCTTGAGCTGTAAGAAAGTATGTTTTTTCACTGATATGTAAAAAGGTCATATTTTCTGAAAACATCTCTGAAACTCAGGAATTAAATAAATCCTGGAAAATTGAAAAACACCTTTATTTTTCCATCTTAGAAGCATTTCTTTTTTCCTCTAATGGTATAGTACATAATTAGCCTCCAGCCATACCACTGGCATCCAATCCCATCAGATTTCAGAAAGTAAGCAGGGTCAGGCCTGGTTAGTCCCTGGATAGGAGACCACCTGGGAACACCAGCTGCTGTAGGCTTGGCAGAAGGACCCGGAACCCACTCCCAAAAAACAATCCATCATTGAAAACCTTACGAATACCAGAGAGGCACTGACAATAGCATTTGGTTTGTTACATAGGGTCTCTATGAGTTGGACACCAACTCAATGGCACATAACAACAACAAATAGTACATAATTATAAGGGTTGGTTGAAGTAGTATAAATGGGACATTATTATGACTTTTTAACTTACACCAGAACTGTGTATCTTTTCAAGTTTAAATACGTGCCACCATTTTATCTCATAAGCAATGTCTTTGTAATTTAGGGGCAAGAAAAAATTTTTCTAGTTTCATGCATTGGCCACTAGAAGATATTCAACCATTTATTCATCTATTTAATAAATATATATTGAATACCTACTAAGTGCCATGACAGGGAGACAATGGCCAAGTGAAGGCATATAGCATGCCCCTGAATTCTGTTTATCTGGAATCTATTTAAATTGCTGAAATAGGCATCTCCTATCAACACTTTGGGAGAAGGACCTGGCAACCCCCTCCCAAAAATCAATCTGCCATTGAAAACCCTATGAACAGCAGAGAAGCACTAACAATAGTGTTTCCCCTGTTGTACAGAGGGTCGCTATGAGTCGGATACCGACTCGACAGCACCTAACAACAACAACAACAACAACAATCAACACTATTTCCCACTACAAGACAATGCTGACTTGATCTTGAGTTGTATGTTTCCCTAAATATGCCTAAAGAGCCTGCTAAATGAAAACTAAGCCTGATACAAGTCCACTGACCTCTGTAGTATGCAATACCAAGGCCTTCTTTTCACTTTGGTTATAATCAAAGGCCCTAATTTGGTCTCATGTTCTAGAGACAGATTTCAAAGGGGTTACAATAGTTCTCAAATTTGGTTGTATTTAGAATGACCTAGGGAATTTTTTTTTACATATTATCAGAGCTTTATTTTATTAAGATCATTTCATACATCTCTACTTATTGGCTAATGCTGCTTGGTTTGTTTTCATTTAAACTTTTATTTTTTTAATACTTTTAGATTTAAACAAAAGTTGCAGAAATAATGCAAAGAGTTTCTGTATATCCCTACTTTATTTTTCATGTTATCATGTTATAGTACATTTGTCAAAATTAAGAAAACAACATTGGTACATTACTATTAACTATAATCCATACATTATTCAGATTTCATCAGGTTTTCCATTATGTCCCTTTTGTGTTCCAGGTTCCAATCTATCGTCTTGCTTTTTAAAAATACAGCATAAAGAAAAGGAAAAAAAGCAGATTCACAGTTGTTAACCCATACCCGACGTGGGGAAAGTTTTAAATACCCACTGTCCAGTGTTCACTTGAGAGCAATTAAATCAATTTCTGGGGTTGCAGCCCAGTCCGTGGAAGTCTTAAAGTTGCCCAGGTGATTTCACTGCACGGCCAAGGTGAGGATCACTGGGTTAAAAGGTTAGCACAAGGTGGGATCTTACTCTCTCTCTCTGCTGTTTGCTTCTAACATGGGAATCGTTGGGGTCTATTTCCAAGTTGTGGAGACAAGCGGCTCAGAATCTCTGGATTATCTTCCCTTCCTTGTATCAGCTGGGCAGGATGGGAGTTGTTTCCTGAAGTCAGTCTCTGCAGCTTTAAATTCTCTGATGATGGCAAGCAAGTGAGCTATGGGTTGGGCTTGTCTCCCATCAGTACTCTGGCAAAACAGAACAAGCCTGCCTCATAGCCTGCCAACCTGACTAGACAGTTACTGGAGGAATGAAATGCCTACCAGGTATGTCACTGCCCAGATATCTGGTTGACAATGTTGCACAGTGGATTGTTGAATAAAACTTTGCCTAGGATCAAAGCACTACTTTACCTTCTGCTTATCTTGCTTTGCCTCGTGTGCACACTTTGTATTTGTGAAACTTAAGGGAGAGTTATTTGTCAAGAATGAAACTTGGAGGTTCCTGGATACCATAGCCTAAATGGCTACAATGTCTTCTTTTAAAATTAAGCATAGGCAGATATTATAATATGTATCATTTGTATGGTACATATTATTATTTTCAATTTAAGCTGGAGTTAATTTTAATTAAGCAATACCTAAATGTAGTTTGTGCCTGCCGCAGCACGACTGTGGCATCCAATCATGTCAGATCATTGAAGCCAAACAGGGTCAGGCCTGGTTAGTACTTGGATGGGAGACTGCCTGGGAACACCAGGTGCTGTAGGCTTGGGACAAGGACTTGGCAACCCACTCCCATAAAACAATCAGCCATTGAAAACCCTATGAATAGCAGAGAAGCACTGACAATAGCGTTTCACCTGTTATACGTAGGGTCGCTTATGAGTCGGAAACTGACTTGACGACACCTAACAAGAAGAAGTAGTAGTTTAAAAAAATCAAAGTACACAGAAGAATCTGAAATTTAATATTCTTTTTTTTATTCCACCTCCAAATTTATGTACCCGTGAAACAGTTGCTTTAGGTAGTTCCTGCTTTTTTCTGTTTTGTTCTGTTTTGTTGGTTTTGGGAGAGGGTGGTGTTGACTTTTAAATTTAAATAATATATCCGTAAATCTCTGGCTGGAATTATTATGGAGTTTGACTTCCCACTATAAAAGATAAGGAATTAGACACATTAGTACCTCCAACAATTTCCACCTCTAGCCTTATTTTTGTTGTTTTTTTTCATGGTCAAGGTTTATACTGTTTGTATTTCATAATCATAACTTTGTCTTTTTGTCTTTTATGCTTCTGTTAACTCTGAGGTCAGGTTTTTTACTTGGTCATCGTGGTTATTATCTTTTCTGCTGTTTTCTCCAAATGTGTACTCTCTGGTTGTCAGTTCCATTTATGATGGAAAAGCTGAGTTGCCTAGATTATGTAAAGTTAGTGTAATGTGGTTGCAAGCAACTAAAAACTCTGGATTAAGCTGATGAGGAGTAAGGAATGCATTTGGAGGATTTTAAGTGACGTAGAATGAAGGTGGAGAATTCCCCTGATGTTTGAGGCAACCAGGAGACATCAAGAGTAGGAAGTATTAGGCAGCCTGTATAGGGAGCTGCCTTCCAAACACTTCTCTTCTTAAATCATCCCACTCAAAATTAAAGTTCCTGGGGGGGCAGGGAACATCCATTTGGGCCATGTCTCACTTCTTGGCAGGGATGGGAGGAAAATACTGTGGCTGACAATCCAACCAAGAACCAGTGACTGAGGGAATGATAGTTCCCCAAAGGGAAAAGCAAAAGGGGACAGATAAAAGTTAGCAGAAGAACAGAAGTCCACTAGAAAAAATATGTACCTCCGCTTTTCTGGGTATGTTTTTTCCTTTTTCTTTTCTTTTTTTTCTCCCTTTGTAACTTTATAGTAAAAATATGCACAATATACAGTGATTTTTAAAATATATATGAATGCAATGTTCCTAAATGAATCATCAACCCTTAAAGTAGGAAGACTGGCTAGCTGGGTCCTCTTCCATCACCCATGGTGCTCTTCACCTACTTTTCTCATGTATGGCTCCTTTTCCTGTTGCAGAACTTAATTCATGAGTCCCCTCAGAAAGGCCTGCTCCAGTGTGCTTTCTGAAGCTTACCTCTCCTGCCTTACATATTATTCCAGTCTTCCCTAGCAGTTCTAGAATTAGAATTTCTGGTTGATATCCTGGCTTGCTTGGCCATTGTCTGCCTTTCTCCTCTAAAATATAAACACCACGAGGGCAGAGAATGTCCATCTCAGTTCCTGCTATGCCTGGTAGGTGCCCAGGACATGTTTATTGAATGAATGATGGACTTGTGAGCTCGAGGTAGGTAGGCGGGACATATCAACAGGTATGGAGAAGACAGGCATACCATGGATCTCAAAACTTCCAAAGCAGGGAAGGAACACTTTAGTATGTGGTAGAACTATTTAAAATATTTTAGTCTTGAAAGAATTGCCTTTTTAAAATTCAATTTCTGATATACATGTATAGAGTTACCTCAAGTGTTTCTCTGTTTTTTCCTCAGTTCATAATATTTACTCTAGAAATTCTCTTCCAGCTAAAAAACCAATTTTTTAATAGAATAATCCTGCAGCTTTACTGTTTGGCATAGTAAACTAATACAAAATGTTGTCCGAGAGGCCTGTGCTGGAGGTAGCAGGTAGGAGAAAGGCCTTGCTGGTCTGAATGTGGATATTTGAATAATCACCTAGCCTTTCTCTAACTTTCCACATGGAATTTTATGTGCTCCCCAGGTATGGAGGGTCTGTGCCTGTTGAGAAAACAACATCCTTGGAACTTTTATCCTAATTTTCCCTCTAATTAATTCAGTCCCCCCTAACATTATATTTTCTAGGATTTCCTTATAATTTTCTGGTTGTTGCTAGTTGTCCTCTTGTATTCCATACTCATGTAATCACATGTATTTCCAATTAATTCATTTCTCCTTAGTAGAAACTTGGGGATATTTGAAGTAGATGGATGATGCACTCAAGCCACTGTCTTAAACAGGATTTCAAAAATATTATCTTAGTACTACTTGGCATTTCTTAAAAGCACACCCATTTCCATAACTTCTAACATAGCAGGTTAGTTATTAGCCAAATGACTAAACTAGAACATACTTTATATCAGATTATTCTTATAACACACAATAATGCTGGGCATAGTGGCTCACACCTGTAGTCTCAGTGACTCAAGAGCCAGAAGCAGGAAGATCATAAGTTTGAGACCCCAGAAGCAGCCTATGTAAATTACCAAGAATCTGTCGCAAGGCAATAAATAAGAGGGGTGCAGCTCAGTGGTATACCACTTGCAAAGGATACGTAAGGCCCTGGGTTCATCCCCCTAGGACCACACACACAAAAAAATATGTTATTAAATAAAAATATTTTTCATTATTAACACTAACTGGGCTAAATTGTTTTTGCTTTCTTTGCCTTTTGTGGAATGCTCCTTATTTTAACCAAAGATTGCCCAAGCTATCATCTTTCAAAATTATTTTAATTGGAGTTTTCACACTTATGCTTAGTAATTTGTTCATGTTAGCTTTGAAAAAAAAATTTAAGTCCTTGCTGTGATTTGAATGTTTGTCCCCAAGAAGTCATGTGTAGGAAATTTGATTCCCAATGAAATGGTACTGAAAAGAAGTAGGACATTTAAGAGATGATTAGGTCACTCAGAGTGATTAACACATTTCTCAGAACTGGATGAGTTGCTACAAGAGTATGTTGTTACCTTTCACCCTTCATTCTTTTTCTCTTCTGCACACACCCACTTGCTTTTCTTCTGTCAAATTATGATGCAGCATAAAACCCTCACCAAGTACACCTGTCCAGTCTTGGATTTCCCAGCTTCTACAACTATGGGCTAAATAAGCTTCTTCCCTTTATAAATCACCTAGTCTCAGATATTCTGTTCTAGTAATAGAAAATAGATTAAGATAGTCTTTTAGATAAATATTAAATCCAAAGAATACTAACATACCTATACTGTAACTCAACATACTTTTTAAAGTACATTTTGATATACTGGGAAAATTTCTTAAATTCAAATTTTAAGTATAAAAAATCAAACTAAAATTCCTATCTGAAAATAGCAAAACATACTAATGAACTTTTGCTATAAAAATCATAACTAATTATAAAAAGAAAAAAATAAAATATATACTATATAAAAACTTTCAAATCTAATATGACAAAAGACAACATTAATAGAATGAAAACAAGTAAGCTGGACTAAGAAAAGGTATTTGGAGTATATATTAGACATAAAATTGTATCCTTAATATTTAAACAATCTCACCATTTGACAACAAAAACAATGTAGTTGAAATGGACTAAGAACATAAATGTGTAAAAAAGAAATATTAAATGACAAATATAAGAAAATAGGTTCACTTTCCCTGAAAGTCAGAGAAATGTGACTTATAACACAACCAACAGTATTCCCTTTTTCATGAGTTAGATTAACAGAAATTAAAGTTGAACATCATCAAGTATTTGGTGAGATTCTGTGCTGCAGGTGATGGATTGAAATGATATGGTCACTTTGGAAAATAATTTAGCCCTGAAGTGGACAATTCACATACACTGTGATCCAGCAATTTCACTTTTAGCTATATACCCTTGCATGGTGTGTCAAAGCTAAATAGTCAGGCACTGTGGCACGCACCTGTAATCACAGTGACTTGGGAGCCTGGGGCAGGAGGACCACAAGTTGCAGACCGGAAGCAGCCTGCACAATTTAGGAAGACCCTGACCCCAAATAAAAACTACAAAAGGGGCAGGGGGGGCACCTTAGTGGTACAGCACATGACCAGTGTGTGTAAGGCCCTGAGCTGGACCCCTCAGTACTACAAAAATTAGGTGATGAAAAGTTAAAAAATTGATGGTAAGTACCAATTAACAATATGTGAAAATGAATAGATCTTAAATATGTGAAAAAGAAAAAATCAAGTAGTGGTGAGGAAAATATAAAGTATGCAAATTTAAAATGTATGTTGTTGAGCCGGGCATGGTGGCACGTGCCTGTAATCCCAGCAACTCGGGAGGCAGAGGCAGGAGGATTGAGTTTGAGAACAGAGGCAGTCAGTGTAATTTGGCAAAACCATGTCTCAAAAAGTAAAAAAAAAATAATAATAAAATGGGCTGGAGGTGCAGCTCAGTGGTACAGCACTTGCAAAGCATGCAAGTGTGAGGCCCTGGGTTCAAACCCCAGTACTGACCAAAAATAAATAAATAAATAAATAAATAAAGTGTGTTATGTTGTTGTTAGGTGCCGTCAAGTCGGTATCCAACTCGTAGCGACCCTCATAGGGTTTTCAGTGGCCAACTGTTTCGGGATTGCCTTGGGAGTGGGTTGCCAGGCTCTTCTCCCATTTTTGTGGTGCTGGGAATTGAACTCGGGACATCAGAGACTGCAGTGCAGCACTCTACCCACTGAGCTAAATCCCAGCTGTTGTTTATAAGTAACTGGTTACTTTGGGGTAAGGAGTTAGAGAGACCGGGAGTGGTGGTTGAAGGAACTCAAGAAAACACTGTTTATTGCCTGCTCCACACTCACACTATCCCTTTCTAGCTTGTTGGGGGATTGGAAAGTGAAGAACCACATTTACTACAGCTAGGATTTATCATATGGCCTAGATTTTGCCAGGAGAGACCCTTATTGTACAACTGCAATCATGAAGTGACCTTTATATAATGATAATCTGCTTAGGGAAACTCCTGGTGAGCTTGATGGTGAAAACTTCTGATTGTTCTGATGCATGTTACAGAATTTTACCTTCTAACTCTAACCATCCTAAGTGACAAATAGCAACAGCAGTTGTTCTTCTGCTACAAGAGTCCCCTTGTATTGTCAGTCACATCTTCTAGCTGCACTGATCCTGTCTGTGTGTATCCACGCCTGGTACTCTGCCCTCCCACAGATGCCAAGTGCTATCCTGTTACCCTTTCAAAAATCCCTTTATGCTTAAACTCAACAGAGTGTATCCTGTTTATAATTCAGAATAATGACATATGCCGGGTCTTTAGTTTTATCTATATTTAACTTCTTAAACAACAAAAGAGTAAATATGACAAATATTCATTAATTTGATAGCATGAAAATATAGTTTTACTTTTTATTAGAAATTTTAAATTTTTTTTAATCTTCATCTGGAAAATCTAATCTCCATATGGATTATATGGGAAGTCTTTACTGATCAGATTAAACAAAGATTCACAGTAGGAAACTCTCCATCCAACACAGAACACAGCTAATATACTTCCATATTTAAGAACTAACCTACCAGTTATCCATTACACACCTTATCATATTTTTATGTATGATTATTAGCTTATTAATAATTTTTTTCAAATTGCACCTGTGCTAAGGATGTTCCTTTTAAAGATGCCTATGCCTCTTAATTGCCTTTATTCATTTAAATACTACCATTTCCACCAGATTCACTCATAGAACTCAGTTTCAGCAATTTTTCTTATTATGCATTGTAGGTAATTTGTCTCAAACAAAGCTTGTAATTTATACACTTATGATATAAATGTCAATGAAATAAATGCCAAGATTTTCTCTTTATATAAGTGAAGGTAGTTGTATATATGTCTGTGGAGCTCAATGTTGTATAAGATGTTTCATTAACCTTCACTGCTATATTGCCTATCATTGTATGGTTAGACAAAAACATAGTCTTCTGATTTGGATAGCTGGTGTTTTAATAATTTTCTTTGCTAAAAATGCTGCAATATGACTTCCACTTCCATCTAAGAGCACTGGATTTACTCTCCCTCTTTAGCAATTATAACACATAAAATATGTGAAACAACTTTCCAGAGGTTGGACATTAGTCAACAAGAGCAATCCCAGAGAGAGGAAAGAAAAAAGAGAGACCAGTCATGTGATGTCCTAGTTTACTGCCTTAAGAACTGCCAAGCAGCAGCCTGGTGGTGGTGGTGGTGGTGGTGGTAGGAGCCATTGAGTCTGGTCCAACTCGTAATACATACAACAGACAAAACACTCCTCAACACTGTACCATGCCCGGCACTGTGTCAGTGCTTCTCTGCTGTTCATAGAGTTTTCAGTGGCAGATTGATTTTTGGGAGTGGATTGCCAGGTCCTTCTCCCAAGCCTACAGCACCAGGTATTCCCAGGTGGTCTCCCATCCAAGTACTAACCAGACCCAACCCTGCTTAGCTTCCAGGATCTAATGAGATCCAATGCCAAGGTGGTTGTTGTTAGGTGCCATTGCATCGGGTCCAACACATAGCCACTCTCGTAAGGTTTTCAATGGCTAATTATTTCATGATTGCTTTTAGGTGTTGATTGCCACATCTTTCTCCCATTTTTGCAGTGCTGGGGATCAAACCTGGGTCTTCAGAGAGTGCAGAGCAGGCGCTCTACCAACACAGCTAAACACCAACCTGCAAAGGTGGTTGTTGTTGTTGTGTTATTGTTAGGTGCCGTCAAGTTGAGTCCGACTCATAGTGACCCTATGTACAGCAGATTGAAACACTTGCCGATTCTGTGCCAGGCAAACGATCTTATTTATGTTTAATCCCATTGTTGCAGACACTGTGTCAATCCATCTGGTGGGGGGTTTTCCTCATTTGCATTGACCTGCCACTCTCCGAAACATGATGTCCTTCTCCAGGGATTGATCTCTCTTGACTACATGTCCGAAATATATAAGACGCAGTCTGGCCATTCTTGCTTCCAAGGAGCACTCTGGTTGTACTTCTTCTAGGACAGATCTGTTGGTTCTTTTGGCAGTCCATGGTATATTCAATAGACGTCTCCAGCACCACAATTCAAAAACATCAATTCTTTTTCTGTCTCTCTTGTTCAATGTCCAGCTTTCACAACCATATGATGCCACTGAAAATACCATGGCATGAGTCAGACGCACCTTCATCTTCAATGTGACATCTTTGCTTTTCAATACTCTAAAGAGATCTTTTGCCACAGCTTTTCCTAGAGCAATGCGTCTTTTGATTCCTTGACTGCTGCTTCCACGGGTGTTGATTATAGAGCCAAGCAAAGCAAAATCTTGGACAACATAAACTTTTCTCCATTTACTGTGAAGTTGCGTGCTGACCCAGTTGTAAGGATTTTTGTTTTGTTGATGTTTAGTTGTAACCCATATTGAAGGCTATGATCTTTGATCTTCATCAGTAAATGTTTTAAATCCTCTTCACTTTCAGCAAGCAGAGTTGTGTCATCTGCATAACACAGGTTGTTAATGAGTCTTCCTCGAATACTGATGCTGCGTTCTTGCTCATAAAGTCCAGCTTCTCGGATTATTTGCTCAGCGTATAAATTCAAGAGATAGGGTGAAAGTATACAGCCCTGGCGCACACCTTTCTCAACTTTAAACCACTCAGTGTTTCCTTGTTCTATTCGAACAACTGCCTCCTGGTTCACGTACAGATTTCTCATGAGCACAATTAGGTGTTCTGGTATTCCAATTTTCTGAAGTGTTATCCATAATTTGTTATGATCCACACAAACAAATGCCTTTGCATAGTCAATAAAACATAGATAGATATCTTTCTGATATTCTCTGCTTTCAGGTAATATCCACCTGACATCAGCAATGATATCCCTGGTTCCTCACTCTCTTCTGAATCCTACTTGATTTTCCAGTAATTCCCTCTCTATATACTGCTGCAGTCGGTTCTGAATGATCTTTAGTAGAATTTTGCTTGTGTGCAATATTAATGATATTGTCCGATAGTTTGCACATTCAGTTGGATACCCTTTTTTGGGAATAGGCACAAATATGGATCTCTTCCAGTCAGTTGGCCAAGTAGCTGTTTTTCAAATCTGTTGGCATAAACATGTTAACACCTCCAGCGCTACATCTGTTTGTTGAAACATCTCTATTGGTATCCCATCAATTCCTGGAGCCTTGTGTTTTGCCAGTACTTTCAAGGCAGCTTCCAATTCGTCCTTCAACACCATTGGTTCCTCTTCATATGCAGCCTCTTGGAATGTTTGGTCATCTACCAATTCTTTCTTATATAATGACTCTGTGTACTCTTCCCATCTTCTTTTGATGTTTCCTGCATCATTTAATATTTTCCCTGTAGAATCTTTCACTCCTGCCACTCAAGGCTTGAATTTTTTCTTCACTTCCTTAAGCTTGAGAAACACAGAGCGTGTTCTTCCCTTTTGGTTTTCTGCCTCCAGCTCCTTGCACATGTCATTATAACATTTGTTTTTGTCTTCTCGAGCTGCCTTCTGAAATCTTCTGTTTAGTTCCTTAACTTTGTCCTGTCTTCCTTTTACTTTAGCTGCTCCAAGTTCAAGGGCAAGTTCTACTGTCTCTTCTGACGTGTAATTTGGTCTTTTCTTTTTTTCTTTTCTTTTTAAGAACTTTGTGCCTCCTTCTTGAATGATATCTTTGATGTCATGCCACAACTCTTCTGGTCTCCTATCATTTGTGTCTAATGCATTAAACCTATTTTTGAGGTGGTCTCTGAACTCAGGTGGGATATACTCAAGATCATACCGTGGCTCTCGTATACTGGTTCTAATTTTCTTCAGCTTCACTTTGAACTTGCATATGAGAAGTTGATGGTCTGATCCACAGTCAGCACCCGCTCTTGTTTGGACATTTTGTATAGAGCTTTTCCATCATCTCTTTCCACATATGTAGTCAATTTGATTCCTGTATATTCCATCTGGTGAATTCCATGTGTATAGTCTCTGTTTTGGGGGTTGGGATTTAGCTCAGTGGGTAGAGCCCTGCGCTGCAGTCTCTGAGGACCCGAGTTCAATTCCCAGCACCACAAAAGTGGGAGAAGGGCCTGGCAACCCACTCCGAAGGCAATCCCGAAACAGTCAGCCATTGAAAACCCTATGAGGGTCGCTATGAGTCGGATACCGACTCGACGGCACCTAACAACAACAACAACAACAACAAAGTCTCCGTTTATGATGTTGAAAAAATGTATTTGCAATGAAAAGGTCATTGATCTGACAAAATTCTATCATGCGATCTCCAGCTTCGTTTCTGTCAGCAAGACCATATTTTCCAACTACTGAGCCTTCTTGTTTGTTTCTAACCTTTGCATTCCAGTCACCAGTGATTATCAGTATGTCTTGATTGCATGTTTGATCTATTTCAGATTGCAGAAGCTGATAGAAGTCTTCCCTGTCTTCATTTGTGGCCTTAGTGGTGGGTGCATAAATTTGAATAATAGTCATATTAGCTGGCCTTCCTTGTAGGCATATGGATATTATTCTATCACTGACAACATTGTATTTCATGACAGATCTTGAAATGTCTTTTTTGATGATGAATGCAACCCCATTTTTCTTTAGTTTATCATTCCCAGCATAGTAGACCATATGATTGTCTGACTCAGAATGACCTATTCCAGTCCATTTTAGCTCACTGATGTCTAGAATGTCAATGTTTATGTGCTCCATTTCTCTTTTTACGATTTCTAATTTTCCTAGATTCATACTACGTACATTCCATGTTCCAATTATTAATGGATGTTTACAGTTGTTTCTCCTCATTTTGAGTCATGCCACATCAGCAAATGGAGGTCCCTGGTGCTTTACTCCATTTCCATTCTCATGGTAGACTCTACTTGGAGGAGGCAACTCTTCCCCAGTAGTCTTTTGAGTGCCTTCCAACCTGGGGGCCTCATTTTCCGGCACTATATCTGACAGTGTTTCTTTGCTATTCATAGGGTTTTCAATGGCTAGTTGTATCTGGAGTTGTTCACCAGATCCTACTTCCTAGTCTGTCTTCGTCTGGAAGCTCAGCTGAAAACCTGTCCACCATGGGTAACCTTGCTGATATCTGAGGTACCAGTGGCAGAGTTCTCAGCCTCATCGCAACATGCAAGCCCCTACAGTGTGGCAAACTGACAGACATGTAGGGGGCAAAGGTGGTTAGTGAGGAGAAATACAGGCAAAGCCTGGTATGATCCCAAAGTTAAGGAAACAGCTAAGGAGTCCGTGATAGAATCCACAGGCCAGACTACCAGATGGGAGCAATACAAACAGTATACTCTAAAGGTTTTCAAAGGGATGTAGCAAAGGACTGATCAGCCTATACTTGTGGTAATACTACCCAAAGCTGAGGAAAGAACCGTGCAAAAGAATTAGAAAGAAGATGGTCACATTTCTCACAGAGCTGAAAATAGTGCCTATCACATTTTTATTGCAGTATTTATTATTTCATCTTGACTCCAACATGAGGTTTCTGGATCACAGACAAACTTTTAATTACTCATAAAACATCTTGCATCAGTCCTCCATTCTCTGATCACCCAAGGGGCAAAGCAATAAGGGGAGAAATCACCTGTGTTTATATGAGGTTTATACTGGAAGAGAGGAGCCTGACTGAACCCTGGAGTTTATATATATAGAACAGCTAATGTATATGCCAGAGAGAGAGGGAGAAACTGGGAGACTGATTTTGCTTTTAATGTAAACAAAAGCCCTTTGGAGGAAAAATGATGGTGGTCCGTAAGTCAGCAAGCCTTTGGAATATAAGTAAACAGCTCCAGGGAGCTATCACTAGGCCTTTCCAAACTTCTTTAGCTCCCAAGTCTTGTTTGCCTTCAAATATCCTTTAATCCAGGTACCAGCAATTTTTGTTCAGAAACCCCTGATCATGTGGCATTGTTTCCTAATTCCTATTCCCACCAGCCAGGCTGGTAAACAATGCAAAGGAAATGGGGTAGCCAAAAGGTACAACCCCAGCTTTGTTTTTCCCCAGCAGTGGGAATTAATTATCCCTAGGATAAATGTTGTTAATCCAAAACTATTACAATCAATACTCAAAATGATCAGGATATTTCTAACAGGAATATAAAAGTATCCACAGCATAGCAAAGTAAAATTTGCAGTGTCTGTCAGCCAGTAAAAAATAAGCAGGCATTAAAAGAAACAGGAAAATACAGTAGCCCTCAATAAGAAGAAAAATCAAAAGTTGGAACTGACCTAGATTGTTATTAATGTTTCAATTAGTATATAAGCACTTAATTATTATAAATGTATTTCATGTTTAAAAAGCTAGTGGAAAAATGGAACATTATAGATATGGAAGATATAAAAATATCCTAATTGAAATTCTGGATTTACAAGATGAAAAACACACAAATATTTTCACTAGGTTTATTTCTTTTATTTTACCTCTAGGGTCCTTTAATACAGATTTTAATTACATTTTAGTGTAGTCAATTTTATCTTCCTGCATAGTCTGTGCTTTTCATCTTATGTTAAACCTTTCTCCATGATTTCCAAGGTCATATTTTTAAAAAATATTTTCCTTTAAAAATATTTCCCAAACCATCATTACAATCCCCAGTTCCTGCTTAAATATTAGCCAGTTATGGTTTAACTGGCACAAAGTTTTTACTGAGGAATGATGTGATAGTTGGCTTGTTTCTTTTTTGTTCTTTTTTCTCTTCTTCTTTCTTTCTTTTATTTATTTATTTTTTTGGCATGTAAAACAATTCTCTTCATTTTGAGATAATTTTAAAACTGAGAGAGCTGAGTGCATGGTGCAAGCCTGTAATCCCAGCAGTATGGGAGGCTGAAGCAGGAGGATCACAAGATCAAGACCAAAGGCAGCATGCATGACTTAGCAGGACCCTCTCTCAAAAATTTTTTTAAAAAAGAGACTCAGTGGTAGAGCACTTGCCTATCATGTGTGAGGCCCTGGATTCAACCCCTCAGAACCAGGAGGTGGGCATTAAAAAAGAGGACTTAGAGAAGAACAGAAAACATACCACAAAGTTTCTGTAGATCCTTCACCCAGGTTTCTCCAAAGTTAATTTCTTACATAACCACAGGAGAATAATAAAAACTAAGAGATTAACAAGAATAAGGTACTGTTAACGAGAAACATAGGGCCAGGGTTTAGCTCAGTTGGTAGAATGCTGCTTCAGAGAAGAAAGGATTATTTGGGCTCATGGTTTCAGGGGGTTCCACCCATGATGGTGGAGAAGGCACTGGTGTAGCAGATCAGTTCATGTCATGGCAAGCCAGTAAGCAGAGAGAGCTTATAGGATGGGGTTACAGATAATATACCCTCAAGGACCTGCTGCCAGTGACCTACTTCCTCCAGCAAGGTCCCACCTCCCAAAGTTCCACAACCTCCCAAAATAGCACCACCAGCTGGGAATCAAGTATTCAAACACATGAACTTGTGGGGGACATTGCACATTCAAACCATAATACCTACTTTGTTCTTGCTACTGCTAATGTGTTCTTCACTCATACAATTTTGTCATTTCAAGAATATTATATAAAAGGAATCATACAGTACAGAACATTTGGGGTTTATTTTCACTTAATGTAACTCACAAGAATCATGGCTTTTTGTATGTATTTAGCTTTTTTCCTTTCTAAATTTTTGATTACATGTAATTATATGTATTTAGAAGATAAAGAGTAAGTTTTGTACATGTATATACTGGGCAATGATCAAAAAATGGTAATTAGCATATCACTTCAAACATTTATCATTTCTTCATAGTAAGAACATTTAAAACACTCCCGCTAGCTATTTCTAAATATGAATATTATTAATTATAATCACCCTGCAGTGCAATACAACACCAGAACTTATTCTTCCTATCTAATTGCAACTTTGTATCTAGTAACTAGCCTCTTCTCATCCCCTTTCCAGTCTCTGGTGACCACTGTTCTATTCTCTTTGTCTATGAAATCAACCCTTTCCTATTGCACATAGGAGTGAGAAAATGTGGTATTTCTCTTTCTGTATCTGGCTTATTTCACTTGATATCTTCCAGATTCATCCATGTTGTTGCAAACACAGGATTTCATCCCTTTTATAGTTGAATAGTATGCCTGTGTGTGTGTGTGTGTGTGTGTGTGTGTGTGTGTGTGTGTGTGTACGCACGTGTCACATTTTTTTGGTCCATTCACCTATTGATGGACACTTAGGTTGATTCTTAGCTATTGAGAATAGTGCAGCAATAAACACAAGAATGGAGATGTCTCTTCAACATAATAATTTATGGTAATTCTATTTTTAATTGCTTGAGGAAACTCTGTACTATTTTCCATCAGGACTGTACTGATTGGTATTACCTCCAACATTGTGTAAGAGTTTTCTCCATATCCTCACCAGAATTTGTTGCCATTTGTCTTTTAATGACAGCCATTCTAACAAGAGTGAAGTTATATTTCATTGTCATTTTGGTTTTCATTTCCCTAATGATTAGTGAGCCTGCAGCCCTACCACTGTGGTGTTCAATCCCATCAGATCTTGGAAGCCAGGCAGAGTTGGACCTAGGTACTTGGATGGGAAACCACTTGGGAACACCAGGTGTGCAGGCTTGTGGACATCCCTATGAATAGCAGAGAAGCAGTAACAATATTGTTTCATCTGTTGTTCATAGGGTTTCCATGGACACTGACTCAATGACATCTAACAACAACAACGATTAGAGAGCATTTTTAGTATGCCCTTGGCCATTTGTATATTTTCTTTTGAGAAATGTCTATTAAGATCTTTCGCCCATTTTCTAATCAGATTCTCATCAAATTCTCTCTTTTTTTGCAGTAGTTGGGGGTTGAACATAGGGCCCTACACACAGTTTCTAAGCACTCTACCACTGCGCTGCTCCCTCAGCCCGTTTTTGGTTTTTTATCTTGAGACAGGGACTAAGTTACAGAGGCTGCCTCTGGTCTCAAATGTGTGATCCTCCTGCCTCTGCCTCCTGAGTGGCTGGAATTACAGGGATGTGCCACCATGCCCAGGCCAATAATGTTGTCTATTGTTGTTGTTGCTTCTTGCTGTGCTGGGGATTGAACCCAGAGCCTTGAACATGCTAGGCAAATGCTGTATTACTGAGCTACTTCCTCAGTCCCTTTTATTTAGTTCTTACATATAAATCTTTAATCTATTTTGAGTTGATTGCCATATATGATGAGAGAGAGGCATCTAGTTTCTTTCTTTTGCATTCATTTGCATGTGGACTCTTTTTAAAGCTATTGTGAATGGAATTGCTTGCTTTCTCTCTTATTTTTCTCTTTTTTAATGTGTTGGGGATCAATCATAGGGCCTTAGGCATGGTAGGCAAACATTCTACTACAGAACTACATCCCAGGACTTGATTTTTTTTTTTTTTAAGATAAAGACCCACTATGTAGGTCAACTTACCTCAAACTCACTATGTACCTAGGCTGGCCTCAAATTGCGATCCTCCTGCTTCTTCTTCCTGAATGCTGTAATTAAAGGTATCCACCACCATTCCTGACCTGGGGTTACTTTTTTGATTTTGTTTTCAGCTGGTACATAATTAGTGTATAGAAAGGCTATTACTTGTTGTGTGTTGGTTTTTTTATCTTGCAACTTTACCAATTTCAGTTAGTTTTAACAGTGTTTTGGTGGAGTCTTTATGGTTTTCTATGTGTAATTTTCCCTGCACCATTCCTTGAAGAGACTGTTCTTTCCACAATATGTGCTCTTGGCAACTTTTGTCAAAGATCACTTGACTGTAAATATGTGGTTTCATATTAATTTTCAGATTTTTTTTATTTTGGTGAATACTTTTGTTATTTTGCTAGGAATTGAATCAAATCTGTAGATGACTCTTGGTAATATGAACATTTAAACAATGTTAGATCTTCTGATCCATGAATGTAGGATGTCTTTCCATTTGTTTCTATCCTCTTCAATTTTTTTCATTGGTATTGTATACTTTTCAGTGTCGATATCTTTTATCTCCTTGCTTAAATTTATTCCTAGGTATTTTTATAGCTATTACGAATGGAATTGCTTTCTTGATTTCTTTTTCAGATAGTTCACTATTAACATATAGAAACACTGTTATATGTTGATTTTGTAATTGGTGGCTTTACTGAATTTATTCTAACAGTTTTCTGGTGGAGTCTTCATGGGTTTTTATATACAATATTATCTGCAACCAAGTACGATTAGATTTCCTCCTTTTCAAAATGGATGCCTTTTATTTCTTTTGTCTAATTGCACTGGCTAAAACTTTCAGAGCCTGCAGCTATACCACTGTGGCTTCTCATCCTGTCAGATCTCGGAAGCTAAGCAGGGCTGGGCCTGGTTAGTCCTTGGATGGGAGACTACCTGGGAACACCAGGTGCTATAGGCTTGGGAGAAGGACCCAGCAACCCACTTCCAAAAATCAATCTGCCATTGAAAACCCTATGAATAGCAGAGAAGCAGTATATACAGTTTCACCTATTGTACGTAGGGTCTCTATGAGTCGGACACCATCTCGACAGCACCTAACAACAAACAACAACAAGACTTTCAGAACTGTGCTGAAAAGAAGAATGCATGTGGAAATCTTATCTTGTTCCAGATTTTAGAAGAAAAGTTTTCAACTTTTCCATGTTTTGTATGATGTTAGTTGTGGGTTCGTCATGTGTAGACTTTATTGTTTTGAGGTGTGTACCTTTCCCACCTAAACTTTTGAAAGTTTTTATCATGAAGGGATGTTGAATTTTGTCAAATACATTTCTATATCTATTGTAATGATCACGTCTCTTTCTCCTTTCTATTAATGTCCTGTATCACATTTACTGATTTGCACATGTTGAACCATCTTGCATCCCTGGGATGAATCTCACTCTATCATAGTGAATGACCTTTTTATGCACTGTTGAATTTTGTTTGCAAGTATTTTGTTAAGGACTTTGCAACTGTGCTCATCGGGGATACTGGCCTGGAGTTTGATTTTGTTTGTATATCCTTATCTGGTTTTGGTATTACAGTAAGCTTACCTTGTAAAAATGAGTTTTGAAATATCCCCTACATTTCAATTTTCTTGAATAGTTTGAGAGGAATTGGTAGTAGTAAAGTCATCAGATTCTTTGCTTTTCATTGATGAGAGACTTTACTGCTCAAATTTCATCACTGGTTATTAGTTGTTTAGATTTTCTATTTATTCATTATTCGGTCTTGGCAGATTGCACGTCCAGGAATTTATCCATTTCTTGTTGTTGTTAGGTGGCATCGAGTCGAGTCTGACTCATAGTAACCCTATATAACAGAACAAAACACTACCCAATGCTGTGCCATACACATGATCTTTTCTTATGTTTGAGCCTATTGTTGCAGACATTTTGTTTCTTCTCATTTTGAATCCTGCAAATGGAGGTCCCAGGGTCTCTGCTCCATTCCCATAATTAAGGGCAGCTCTACTTTGAGGAGGCAACTCTTCCCCAGTTGTCTTTGGGATGCCTTCTATCCTAAGGGGCTCAGTTTCAGGCACTATATTTGACAGTGCTTCTCTGCCATTCATAAGTTTTTCTATGCCTAATTATTTCTGGAGTGGGCAGCCAGGTCCTTCTCCCCAGTCTGTCTTAGTCTGGAAGCTCAGCTGAAATCTGTCCACTGTGGGTGGCCCTGCTGAAAAAAATGGTGGCATAGCTTTCAGCATCACAGCCACATGCAAGACCCTACAGCATGACAAGCTGACAGACACCTGGGGATGCATTTCTTGTAGGTTACCCAGTTGTTGATGTAGAATTGTTCATAATAGTCTCTCATGATTCTTGATACTTACACAGTATCAGATATAATGTCTCCTTTTTCTCTTCTGATTTTAATTATCTGGGTCTTTTCTCTTAGCTAAAGTTTTTTCAGTTTAGTTTATCTTTTTTTTCCTTTTATAATAAATGTTGGTGGGGTACTGAGTAATATAGCACTTGCTATTTCCATTGTGCAATTATTACATTGCTTTCGGTTACACTTTCAGTATTTACAGTTTAGTTTATCTCTTAGGAAAAAAACACAATTCTTCCTTTTGTTGCTCTTGTTGAAAAAAATTCATTATTTTCCTACTCTGATCTCTATTATTTACTTTCTTCTAATTATAGACTTTTTCATTTTTCTAGTTTCCTGATGTGTATTGTTGGATTATTTGAAATCTACTTTTTAAAAAATAGGCACTTCTTTACTCTTAGTACTGCTTTTTCTGTATCCTGTAGGTTTAGATATGTTTTTCCATTTTCATTTGCTTCAAATTTTTTAATTTCCCTTTTGATTTGTTGTTGTTGTTGTTGTTGTTATTGTTGACTCATTGGTCACATAGGAGTTTTTGTTTGTTTGCTTGCTTGTTTTTGCAGTACTGGGGGATGAACCCAGGGCCTCCTGCTTGCATGCTTTGCAAGTGCTGGACCACTGAGCTGCACCCCCAGCCATTTATTTATTTATTTATTTATTTATTTATTTATTTATTGTTACTTTTTGAGACAGTGTCTCGCTAAATTGCACAGACTGCCTCTGGTCTCGAAATTGTGATCCTCCTGCCTCCGCCTCCAGAGCCGCTGGGATTACAGGCATGGGCCACAGTGCCAGCCTATTTAGGAGTGTATTTAACTTGTACCTGTTTCTAAAGTTTCTAAATTTCTTCTTGTTGCTCCTGTTGCTGATATCTGGTTTTATTCCATTGTGGTCAGAGAGGAGGATACATGATCTGATTTTGATTTCTTTTTTTATTCACTGAGGCATGTTTTGATTCTTTAATATTTTATTGAGGCCTAATATACAGTCAATTTTATAGAATGTTGTAGGTGCTGATGAAAAGAATGTGTACTCTGAAGTTACTGAATGAAATGTCCTATAAATGTCTGGTAGATCCACTTGGTCTATGGGATAGTTTAGCTCTGATTTTTGTTTTTGTTTTTGAAAGTGGAGTATTGATGATCCCAAATTATTATTGTTTTCTGTCTCTCCCTTTAGAACTAATAATATTTGCTTTATATAATCGAGTGCTCCAGTGTAGGGTGCAAACATATCTACAACTATTATAACCTTTGGACTGGTCCCTTTTTCTTTTCATTTTCTTTCTTTCTTTTTTTCAGTACTGGGGGGTTGAACTAAGGGCCTCATGTATGTTTTGCACGTATTCCACCACTCATTTTTTAATTTTGAGACAGGGTCTTGCTCAGTTGTGCAGGCTGCCTCTGCCTTGAACTCACAATACTCCTGCCTCAGCCTTCAGAGTCCTTGCCATTATAAGCATGCACCATGGTGCCCAGGCCCTTTTTCATTATGTAATGACTTTTGTCTCTTTCTTACCATTTTTTGACTTAAAGTCTATATTATCTGCTATTCCTGCTTGCTTCTCATTTCCATTTGCATCAAATATCTTTTTCTACCTCCTCGCTTTCAGGCTTTCTCTTCTCCCTGCACCCAGCATCAGTACTGGAGTATTAAACTCAGAACCTTGGACATGCTAGGCAAGGGCTCTACCACTGAGCTAAACCCCATACCCATTTTTAATTTTTAATTTTTGTTTGACATAGGGTGTCATTAAATTGCACAAGATGCCTCTGGCCTTGAAGCAACAATCCTCCTGCCTCCCTAGTAGCTAGGCATATGCTCTATGTGTCTTTATTGTTGAGGTGAATTTCTTGATGATGGACCTGTGCTGGGGTAGAGGCACTGCCATCACTGGAGCATGAAATTTGAAGTACCTCTTAAGCAGCCTGTTCCCAGGGGATGGGTTGCTGAAGCAGCTTAGCTAGAGGATGGTGTGCTATCCTGTATGAATGTGGTTCGATGGCAGCCCAGCCTCAGGGATGAAGAAATGCAATGGCTACTGGCTTTCAGAGAAGGACCCACTCTAGTTTCAAGGTCCAGTTTCAAGGTGGCTCATTACAGCTGCAGCTTGGTGTGTTGACGAGGGGGAGCATAGTGCAGTCTCTTTCTCTGGGGAGGCATAGCCATGAGGGGTCTGCAAAACTCTCCAAACTGGGCTTGGGGCCTGCTGGGGACTGCAAAATCCTCCAGAAGCAAGACTGTAGGAGTCTGATACATTAATGGGAGCTGCTGTAGGATTCCTGTCTACCTTTTCCTTGTAGGGGAATTCCTCTTGATTCCATGCTGATCCATGCTAGGAAGATGGTATAGCAGAGTCAGGGCATTTGACTTTTTCCTCTGCACAGCCATCTTTAATCTCTTGGCTCCCCAGGCTTTCCATCACTTCCCCACTGCTCTCCAGAACTTTACTTCAAATACTGTAGTCCAAATGTTATTGTTTATTTGTTGTTTTATTCCTTTATTCTGGGGAATACAGACTGTAGGTGCCTCTAGGTAGCCATTTTGCTCTGCCTTTTATAACAGCTTGCTTCAATTGAAGTGCAATTCTTCTCCATTAAGAAACATTATCCTCTTGGACCAGGGCACAGAAGTTCAGCAGGATTTCTTACGGTGGAGTAGGTAAGGAAATGACCATCTAACCAGCCAGACCAGTCACATGGACCTTGCCAGTTAGTGGGCTGGTATATACCACAGTTGTATCACTCTCAAGTTCTTGTACTTGCCTGAGGTCACCAGCCAAAACAGAAAGTAGTTTATGGCCAGGAGAGAGTCTGGATGTGTAAGGAAAGAGATAACATCTAGGGCTTGTTCAGCTTTCCCAGATCCATCAGACCATCTGGGAAACTGTTGCAATAATGACAAAGGTAAGTTCTTATTCTCAGTGAGCAAGAGAGGCTTACATTTCCCCAGTCAATATATTTCTGTCTTGATTCAAAGTTCCCTCAATTTTGCCTCCTGACTCATCTTCTTTTGGAGGTCACCATCAGTTTTTAATGTCCAGCTTGCCTTCTGACTCCTTCATAAACAAAAATAGATAATTAGAGCAGGGGATGGAATTTTTATTCAGTCTCAAGGACAGATTGACAGAAACCAAAACAGAGCAGAGCAAGTACTAATAATGTCACCTATAACTACTCTCCTAGTCCTGAGGACTATGATTCTGTTTTGGAAAACATCTTTTGAAAATTCCCTACAGAAATATGTTACTTTTTAATTGTCTGATTTCTATTTTCTTCTTGCATAATCAGTATCACCTTTCATTTAAAGCATTTTATATTTATTCTAAGTTATTTTGGTATTGTTATTGTGCCACTTACTTTTGATTGGATTATTCTTCAAAACGATTTTTTAAAAAAAAAATCTATCTCTTCCCTATATTGCTTAAAAGAAAGAGTGGTATCAGTTGTACAATTTTGGTGTACATATCAGAGGACCTGTGACTTTTTGTCTAAAAGAAAATTATTCCTTTAAATTATCATCTCTCCTACCATTTTCTGCTCACAATTATAGCATGCTTTGTTTCATTTTATTTCTTGGTATGCTGGAATAAATTGCATTTTACTTTGTATTTGAGTAGGACATGTACTAGAACAATATTAAATAATCACAAACAGTCTGTGGTTTTTGTTTTGAACATTTCATGGAGCATGAACTGTGAGGGGTGATGCAACATCTTCTCTAATAGGCCCTGGTATGAAACTCCAATGTTGGACTCAAAATTCCATCCTAGTTACGAATTATGGGTAAGGTTATGTGAGGTACTCAGACCCAGATAAAACTCATTATAATCACACACAGCCAGTGAAGCTTTGGCCAGAAGTTGGTGTTGAAGGGCTTTGGGTAAAATTGAACCCTAGGAAACCAGAGGTGCCTCCTGCCCCAGCCCCACAACATATCTCATAGCTTCCATGTTGATCTATAGCCCTCAATCTGCAAATCCAATCATGCCCAGGCCTAGAAGCCCATGGAAGGCTTTTATTTTCCTAAGAATGATAGATATTTCCAGAAATTAAAGTGCTTCTTTAAGTGGAAAAAGGTAGTGATTTGGGTCAGAGTCCACATCAAGCATGTGTTTCTGAGGTCTCTCTGTGTGTCTCAGAAGATGCTATCCTCTCATTTCCCATTAGCCAGAACAACTTAGCTGGTAACATAATCAGAAACCCACAAGTATACCCCCAAGAAGGCCAAGCTTGCATTTGGGACTGCTTTATTGTCCTTATAAGTCTCCTCCTCCTTGCTCCCTGTATTTTCCTCACATCTGGCATCTAAAAAATATTTGCTGACTGCCTAGCCATTTCCTCTGCCACTTGTACAGCCCTGACCTTTCTGAGCAGAAAACTCTCCTCTCAAAAAATGTACTTGCTCTGTTTGCATGATTATTAACTCCCTTGGAAAGGCCAAAGACGAGGATGTGGGGCACTGTCAAAATGGCACGTCTTCTATCCCAGAGATCCTGGGAAACCTACTCAAGCTGCAATCCTAGCATCAAGAGCTGGTGGGGAACCAGCCAAAAACTAAAATTACAGTCTGTGCCTGAATATAGGGTAGAGCAAAGCTGCCCCAAACAGTGAGTCATTATTTACTAGAGAATTGAGGGTTTATATTTGTTATTGCACTATGAAAAACTGAAAGTACCAGAGTCCCTAATACTTTAAGAGAGCAGAGACACAGTGTGTAGTGACAAAATCAGAGGGGACTGAGAGCTAAAAGGAAGTGTGGGTCTCCCTGCTGTCTATCTTCCTCTATCTGGTTTCTACCCATCTTTCCATAGTGAGATTAGTGTGATCATCTTCCAAAAGCAGCTCCTTTTTCTATCACTTCATCCTTACTCTACCACAGTAGAATTTGATTCCCTCCCTGGGCATCCCTCTGCTATAGATTTACTATACAGGCCTGTCGTTCCTGATAGATTTGTCTCTCTCAGCATAATGTGAGTACACTGCATTTTTTTTTTCAGTACTTGGGAATTAAACCCAGGGTTCTCTACCACTGAGCTGTACTACTATCCCCCTTTCTATTTTTTTATTTTGGGATGGGGTCTTGCTAAGTTATGTAGGGTGCCTCTGGCCTCAGGTTCACAATCCTCCTGCCTCAGCCTCCCAAGTTTCTGGGATTGCAGGTCTGCACCACAGCACCCAACTTGCCGCATCTTATTTGACCTGTTATCACAGGATGTGGCACAGGCATGGCATATTATAGATGGCTAACAAATGCTCAGTGAGGTAAGGAAAGAATAACCTCATGCCCATGATGTGACTGTGTTCTATATTCAGCTTTATGCTCATATCAGATAAATAGAAGCGAATCTTAAAATGTAACAAAAAGATGTAAATGGAAAATCCCGGTACAGGGGCACACACCTGAAATTCCAGAGGCAGGAGAGATGTGAGATTGAGGCCAGTCTGGACAACATAACAAGACTTTCTCAAAAGGAGAGGCAATATGAAAATGTAAATGGTACCACCAGTGTGTTATCAGCTCTCAAAGATAGAAGAATGTGGCTTAGAACCATTTGTTTAGAAGGTTATCAGTTTCTCTGGCATTTTGATAGAAAGGGAAGGCAGTGGAAAAGAGCATGACTGTGGATGTAAGATGAGGATAGTGTGCTATTGGCCCTTCCCAAGCAGTGGCTGTGTGGGCCTCATTCATGTTTTGAGGTGTGCCAGGACCACTTTGGACTTGTCTTGGAGTCATGAGCTCTGCTTGTGTGTCAAGAAGTATCATTTCTTGGCTGCTCCAGGAGTAAGATATACAGCCTAAAAGCCAGGTGCCCCCAAAACATTAGAGCAAGGGGAGCAAATAGCATGATGCTGCATGGAAGCCTGCCTTGTGTAGGGGTAAGAGAGGAAGGACTGTGGACAAGATTTTACAAGCCAGGTTAAAAAAAAAGTGGGGGTGGAATAAGGCCAAGCCACCCAAACAGTGGATGGAAGGAGCAAAAGACACAAGGCAACCTTTTAGAAAAGTCAAACAGTGACAAACAGCATGGGCAGAAGGACTTCCATGTCCGTTGGCGCTTCTCCAGATACTGCCTGGTACTAAGCAGGCTCCAGACAGGCTAAAGTGTTCATTTATGGCTGGTAAGCAATCTTGAGGCTGTAACCAAATCCTCTGGGAGTTGGAAAACAATTTCTGTGACTCTCTGGAAAATATACTTTGTTATGTTCATGAGCTTACAGGGTTCAGAGAAATTTGCTATGGCACTCCTTGCCATCCAAGTTCTAAAGAAACCTCAGTAGCTGGGCGTGATGACATATGCCTGCAATCCTAGCACTCAGGGGGATCTGGGATACACAATGAGACTCTGTCTGGAAAATAAAAGGAGGAGAGGGGCCCAGATATTAATTTTAATCAGTCAACTAGATTGAATCAAGTAGGTGTCATTGCACTCCAGCCAGGAGAAATGATAGTCCAAGGACCAAATCTGACCATCACTATTAGAGCCTTGTATACAACTATCTGGTGAAGGTGATTAAAGAATTCCGGCACCAAATCTGTGTTAACTTATTGTCGATGGGAAGTTAGCAATATGTATCAAGCAAACAAAGGGCCAGGAATTATGCTGGAAATTTTACCTAGTTATCTCATTTAATTCTCATAATCTATGAGGTATGATTTTACAGATGAGGAAACTAAGATTGTGAGACGTGAAATAAATTGACCATGCAACTCCCAAGAACTGGGGGTATATTTTGGAGCTGTGTCTGTTAAACACTTTCCATTTATTATGATAATAGTGATAACAGCTGATGTTTATATAGCACTCAATCTGTGCTCAAAGCACTTTCTGTATATTAACTTATTCCCTCAGAAACTTTATGAAAAAGACACTACTCTTGTCACTCCCATTTTTCTTAATTGGAAATTTTTAATGTACACCTTAATGTGATTCATTCTGACATGCTTTTCATTGTGACATTTCCATGTATGCATTTTGTTGTATATTATTCATATAGGTTCCCACTTACCCCCTTGTATGCTTCCTCCCCCATCCCACGCCCCTATCAGACTTCTCTACCATTTACTTGTCTTTTTATGGTAATATTTTTCTATATACTCTTGGGTTCCAGTTCTGTTTAAGATAGAAACTTTTCCTGTAGTGAACTTTCTTTTTACCTTGTGAGAACTATTACATGAATTGTCTAGACCAGCTATAATAACACCATTCATAGCTTTTTTTCCTTTTACTATGATCCAACCTTTGTATAGAGTTTTTTCCTTCTTATAATTTTGATTTGGCTCCCACATATGAAGGAGAATATGTGGTGTTTCTCTTTCTGAGCTTGTGTTCGTTCACTTAAAATACTTTTCTCTAATTCCATCCATTTTGCTGCGAATGGCCTTATTTCATTTTCTTGATTGCTGAGTAGTATTCCATTGTGCATATGTATCATAGTTTTTTTTTATCCATTCTTCTGTTGAAGGGCACTTTGGTTGATTCCATGTCCTTGCTATTGTGAAAAGTGCTGCATTGAACATGGAGATGCTGGTGTCTCTGTGGTATGATGACCCATCTCCCTTTGGGTAAATTCCCAATGGTGTAATAGCTGGGTCATACGGTAGATCTATTTTTAGTTTTTTGAGATACCTCCATATTGATTTCCACAGTGGTTGGACCAATTTACAGCTCCACCAACAATGTAAGAGTGTTCCCTTTTCTCCGCAACCTC
>VMDO01021596.1:0-35122 GCA_007922755.1 Pedetes capensis | reverse complement strand
GGCATTAGGGAGTTCAGTGATTCTGTATGTACTTCAAGTACAGGGATCCCACTCTTTCTCTATCCAGGCTCTACATATAGCGTGCAAAATGAGCACTCTGCCTCTTCTGTCTGGTCCTGGTCTTCCACAGAGTGTTATCTGAAGTTCCTAGCAATGAGGTTCTCTTTAAGTACTACCATTGAGAATGGGTGGCTTTTAAGTCATGCTCTGAGTTGGCAATTGGCTGCTGTAAACTTGTAATTTTCCCAACCTATTAGTGGTCCTTAATAATAACCATGAATGCCACAGACTTTGTAACCCATCACTACCATATATCTGAGATGCTAGAGAAGTTGTTCAATCCAGTATCTCTCCATGCTTTTGTATCCCATCCCAATCCAACACACACACACACACGCATACACAGACACACACACACACACACACACAGAGTTCAGCAGTGGCTCTGGGCTCCATCATTTCATGATTTCACTCATCACCAGTGAAAGGTTTCTATTGCCACCTAGCCCATGAGTCACCCAGCGCAGCATCCCATCCTGAGAGTCCATCTGCAGGATCATTTCTGGCATGAAAGGTATTAGGCTGAGTTCTCCAGGAGCAGATGCTTCTAGGAGGGTGTGTGAGGAGGTGGTTCATGAGGATGCATTTTCCAGAAGTCTGGTAAGGGGGTGGAGAAGTGAGGCACAAAGGGAAGAGGCCAAGCAAAATCCCAGGCAAAATGCCAAGATAAGGAGCTCTGACTCCTCCTCCAAGGGAAGGTAGAAAGGCAAAATGAGCCCCATGTCTTGCCCAGGGGCAGGTAGGTGGTAGGTACAAAGGTATTTGTACCTTTGAAACTCTGGGATATCTGTGATGTCAGGTGCTTCACTGGGAAATAAATTCCAGGCAGTTCCAGTTCTTTGTGTGCAGAAGAAAAGGGTTTTGGCTTCCTGAGATCAGTCCTCTGGCAAAGAGATGAGGTTCTGGCTGTTGAGGGTGAGGAAACATTGATGGGCGGAGCTAGTGTCTGGGAACATGAGGAAGGGTGGGAAGATTTGGGAGGAGCTCCAGGGTGATAAAGGCAGACCATATATAATAATAGAAGGGTAGCCGGGCGCCGTGGTGCATGCCTATAATCCTAGCGGCTTGGGAGGCGGAGGCAGGAGGATCTCAAGTTCGAGACCAGAGGCAGAATGCGTTACTTAGCGAGACCCTGTCTCAAAAAAGAAAAAAAATGGGCTGAGGGTACAGCTCAGTGGTCCAGCACTTGCAGAGCATGCAAGCTCAAGGCCCTGGGTTCAACCCCCAGAACCACAAAAAAAAAAAAAAGGGGTGATAATGGCAGACCATATGTAAGTATGTCACCAGTGATCAGAGGGACTGTCTTGTGATAATGTCCGGCAGCGTAGGTGCACCCCTGCCTGGCTGCCTCTTAGGGATTAGCCTCCAAAGGAGATTTTCAGTCATTTCCACCTTACCCCATGGTCTATTTCACTGGCTAAGTCCCACTGCTTCTTTTCCTCAGAGTCTTCTTATCCTTTTCCTTCTCCTTTCATTTCTTCCCCTCTAATATAGCCATAGGGAGAAGGAGCCGGCAATCCACTCCCAAAAATGAACCCGCCATTGCAAACTCTGAATAGTAGAGAAGCAATGACAATAGTGTTTCACCTGCTGTATGTAGGGTCGCTGTGAGTCAGACACTGACTTGACAGCACTGAACAACAATATAGCCATAACATGAATTTATAAAACGACCAACTATCAACATTCTTTGGTATTTTTTTCCTAAATTTTTCTGCATATGTTTCAAACAATTTTATTCTTTAAAGTATTTTCAAATGGTTGTCTTTTTGTTCAACAGAAATTTTACTAATATGGATCAATCATTTACCAAAAATGTATTGCGCCCTTATATATACTTGAAAATGTCCTTCCACTCAGATTACAATAATGAGCAAAGAGACAAACATACTTGTCCTCTAGTTGGGGGAGAAAGCTCATAAAGTAATGTATGATATGTTACATGGAGAAAAGTACTGTATAGCAGGGGTCCCCAGCCTCTGCTCCTTTGGAACTGCCCACACAGCAGAACGCCCAGCTATAGTTTCTAACTTTACAGAAGAAAAATTTCTTTATAAATAATTCAATTATAGGGAAGAATGCTAACATTACTGACATTTCCATGGGTTACCAATAGCTCACAGTAACAGATTAATCATGCAATCTTAGTTGTAGTCATAGTGAGGGCTACACAAAAAAGTGAAATTTATCCCTGGCTTTGATGAACTATTGGATTGCAGACAGTAATGAATGTGTGAGGTTAAGGAAAGTAGAGTATGCCATTGCATATCTGGAGAGATTTCCATATATGGACCGGTTATAGGACACACACATGTTCGTTCTCTAGGAGATTTCCCTACACAAATTCAGAAATAAGGAAAAAAAAATGTAGGATAAAAATCAACCACTGAAAGGCTCACCAAGGAAGTATTTTAGAGTCAGTTTTCAATGTAATGCACCATCTGCAACAGCGAGACAGGTTAATGCAAGAAGTCAGAAGAGGAAGGAGGCAGATGATATAATGGGACAGAGAATGGCTGAAATATTTGTGCATTTACTTGGGATAAACATGTTTAAAAACCTAAAACAAACAAAAATTCATTTTATAGATTCCACCCCCTCAGGAGTTTCTGAATTACTCAGCAATCCTTAATCTTTTGGTGTGCAGACACTTTAACAATTTAACAAGTGGTGAAGAATGCACACTCCCTCACACTTTTACAGGCAGTTTAAGGAGTTAATAGTTATTCTGAAGTGAAGCGGTCCATGGAGCTCAGCTTGCCAACTATTCAGTGTTTTACAAGCACCTTAGTTTGGCCATCAAGCAATGGGCATGCTTGAGTATATCTTCTTTTTCCCCAAAAACATTTCAGTGAACTTCGCCAGATACCTTACCAAAATGGGATCATCGCAGATCCAATCAAGAGTCGCAAAATGGACTGACCCTGTGACTTGAGAATGGTAAGTACATCTCTGAAGTCTTTCATTTTCTGCACAGGAAGGAGAGGAAAAGATGCTGTGGTGATTCTCAACGCTCGATTGGTTTCCCTCTTCAGACTGGGTGGGTAGGTAAGGGGTGGTGAATGCATTATTACCCATGCATTGATGCAGCTGCTTAGTGAAATATGTTTGCCTTAGAGTGGAGATGAGAAAGGACATTGGAGGCTAGCTGAGGGAAGATCCATCAACTAACAATGTTATGAAATCAGCTAAGGAATGAAATCCAGCCTTTCTGCACCACAGACTTCCGCAAGTAATCACTAGAGGCATCAGGCTCTAGACCGGGCGAGCAGCAGGTCAGGGCCATTTTTACTGTAGTAAATTACATATTACCTACAAGCTATTTATTTATTTAGCTATTCCGGGGTGATTAAAATGCACACTTTGGAGAGCTCTCTGGGCACAGGCACAAAATAATAATGGCCTGGTAAGCTGTGTGCCCTGGAAAGCCTGCAAGCAAGCAGATTCAGGTGAAATTGACACGGCTGAACTGGTGGCTGTCAGTGAAGTGTGGGCTGACCTCCAAGCACGTAAGTGTCCCCATAGCAAAAGCACTTTGTGAGCAGATGAAACGAGCAGCAATGATCTCTTTTCGAGTACCAGCCTTGTGTACAGTCATTTTCTCTCTTTCTGATTTCTGGGTTGAAATCTGTACTGCACACTTCATGGAGATGCCTTGAGCTTGTGTACTGCACTATACGTTTGCAAGGCACCCTGTGTTGGTTTCCATAGGGAAAGCAGGCAAAATTGGTCTGAGCCAACACAAAGCAACAGACTCCACTAACTTGACTGAGACCTAACCGTCAAGAGAAAGAGGTAGCAAGGAACTTAGTGTCCACATTATTTACACTGACCTAGTGCTGTGCAATCTGAGGCCCCGGGTTCGATCCTCAGCACTGCAAAAAATGGGAGAAGGACCTGGCAGCCCACTCTCGAAACAATCCAGAAACAATCAGCCATTGAAAACCTTACGAACAGCAGAGAAGCACTGACATAGTGCCGGGTATGGCACAGCATCCGGGAGTGTTTCATCTGTTGTACACAGGGTTGTTATGAGTTGGAGCCAACTCAACGGCACTTAACAACATGTGTAAAATGACTTAAAAGCATGGTTTTGGCGACCATGCAGTTTTGTATTCTGTTCTGGGCTTTGCCACATACTAATTACTTTCTAGTGCTCACTTGAGTATTGGCTTCCTCATCTAAAAAATGGAGGTGATAATAATATCCTATTCCTAAACTTTTTCTCCCCAGGTGTCTGCCAACTTGTCTTTCTGTGGGGGCTTGTGTGTTCCTGTGATGCTGAAAGCTATGCCACTGGTATTTCAGATACTAGCAGGGCCAAACATGGGGGACAGGTTTCAGCTGAGCTTCCAGGCTGACTAGGGAGAAGGAGCCGGCAGCCCACCCCTGAAACAGTTAGAGTGAAGCCCTTGGGACCTCCTTTTGCTGATGTGACATGACTCCTAATGAGAAGAGACAGTATCTGCAACAATGGGCTTGAACATAAAAAGAATGTGTGCAAGGCACAGTGCTGGGTAGTATTTAGTACCTAGGGTTGCCCTGAATTGGATACGACTTGATGGCACCTAACAACAACAAACAACAAAATATCTAGAGCTATTGTCTTCAACTTAACCTCAAATGGTTCAGAAAATAATTTTGATAGTGTGTGTGTGTGATGTTGTTGTTGTTGTTGTTGTTAGGTGCTGTCCAGTCAGGTCTGACTCATAGCGACCCTGCTAGGGTTTTCAATGGCTGATTGTTTTGTGGTTGCTTTGGGAGTAGATTGCCATGTTCTTCTCCCATTTTTGCAATGCTGGTGATTGAACCTGGGTCCTCAGAGAGTGCAGAGCCGCACTCTACCAACTGAGCTAAACCCCAGCCCCATAGTATGTGTGATAGGAGAAATAAATAGGCAAAATGTTAATAGTTGGTGATTCTGGGAAGATAAATGAAGAGAAATGGTATTGCAGGATCCAATAGTATGCACATTTTTGATGGTGGTACAGCCAGCTGTCTAGAAATGTTGAATATTAAAGCATTCTTTTTTAAAATGCCAGAACTGGACTAGTATGTTTTGCTTTTTATTTTTAAATTTCTTGTTAAATTTACTATCTTTGTAAACTCTTCTACATCCTTATCGGAATTTATGAGCCTATAAATCAGATCCAAATATTTGGCAAAAACACTAGACCTAATTAGTTCTCCTGTACAACATCTATTCTTTGTACAGAAGCCATAGGGCAATATTTTCTAATTTCCAGATCACTAACAAAAATGCCAGCATTGTAAACTTTTCTCATAGGATGCCTACATTTCTCAGCAAACATTTATTTTATACCACTTATGGACAAAAAGTCTCACACCAGGCAACTTGTGACCTTGGCTTCCTTAAAAGTATTGTGACTCATTTTAACTTTTTAGGAGAAGTAAAAAATTCTCTCAGTGGGTTAACTTTCAAGGATTGGGCTGAAGATTGAGGGAAACTTGAGGACTCAGTTATTCCTTCCAGACATGCTATGTAAGATGCATTTATTTTGTCTGCTACTATACTTATCTAGAGACCTCATTATCTGGGAATACGCCATGGCTCTGTGGCTTGAGGTCCTGAGGGAAATATTTTCACCCACCATAATATTAGCCTCTCAGTTTCGAAAGTGGAATGTGAATCACCAATTTATCCTCTAGTCTTCAATTTGTAAAAAGATAGTGCATAGATAAAATGGGGAAAAAAAGTAAGTGGATGAAAAAAATCATGCTTTTTAGCATGTGAAGAGATGTGCAAGGAGACGGCTACTATTGTAAGGGATGGGCATGCTCAAATCATAGAAAAGTCCGCTCATTAAAAGGAGCATTTTATTAATTCTGGCTGTCCGATGAGTATAGAGAGCATATGAAAATGCTGTAAAAATGCCTGCAGAAGGTGTCATTTGATGACATCAAGTGTCAGCCCTCGATTAAAAGGCTACTCCAGACATTACAGGGTATAAACCATCAGTGACACATGGCAGATCCCCGGGGACACGCTGGTTAGTAGAAATTCTTTCTCTCTCTCTCCCTTTCCTTCCCTTTCTTTAAGTAAGTTTATGCTTCTGTTATGATATTGAGACCTTATTTTTCCCTTCTCACATTTTGAAAGAGCTATAAAGAGAGTTTTTTCCTCCTGGGGCTGAAGTTTGGGGGATATTTAGTATGAAGGACAAAAAAATTTTTAAAGGAAGAAAAAACCCCTTCTATATCAGCCCATAAATCTCGTTGGCTGTCGTATTTTACTCATGCCTCTGAGTAGCACTGATCACATCTGCCCTGGGGTGAAGCAGCATTTTATTCCTCTATTTAGCTCTCAAGAGCACCTTGCCTAGGCTAGAGCATCAATAAATTATTTAAGAAATATTTTAATGGTTAAATATTTATGAGTTAAAAACAATATAGCTACTAGCAGGCTGTCCTTAGGAAAAAAAAAAAAAGAAAGGGGCTTTAAATGAGAAGAGCCCACATAGAGGAGAAGAAATTGGCAGGTGTAAGGAAGATGTACAGATCAAAAAATCGTTGAGTAGGAAAATGAATTGAGAGAAGTTGGAGTAAAAGAGCTAAGCTTGTCGGGTCTTGGAAATGAACTTTGGTGATGCAGTGATGATGTGATCCCAGGAGACTAATTTCTTCTCTAATAAGATGGCAAGATGGCTCATCTCTCATTCATTCCCTCACCCTCTGGCAACCACAGGTCTCTCTTGGTGTACAAATAAGTGTTCTCCAGAAAGACAGAACCAGCAGTATATAGGTGACGGAGATATGGATAGACACATGAGAGAGGATTTGATAGGGGATTGTCTCGCGCCATCATGGAGGCTAAGTCCCACACCTGGCTGCTTGCAAGCTGGAGACACTGGGATATTTTTGGCAGTGTGGCTCAGTCTAAGTCTGAAGGCCTCAGACCCAGATAATTTGATGATAGAACTGTCAGTTTGAGGGCAAAGGCCTGAGACCCCAGGGGGTCTCTTGTGTAAGTTATGGAGTCCAAAGATTAATGAGCTTGAAATTGTGAATGTTCAAGGACAACAACAGAAGATTGTCTCAGGAGAGATAGAAATAGAAAGAAAGAGGTGAGGAGGAGGGGAGAGAAAGAGAGGGAGAGGGAGAGGGAGAGAGGGGAGGGAGATATATATATATATATAGAGAGAGAGAGGGGGGGGACAAACCTACTTGTTTTTCTTCTGCTTTTTAGTTCTTTTGGGGCACCCGTTGACTGGATGGTGTCCACTCACATTGAAGGCAGATCATCCTTACTCAGTTACACATGTCAACCTCTTCTGAAAACTCCCTCATAGATACTCCTAGAAGCAAGGCTTTATCAGTTCTTTAGACATCATGTTTCAGAGAGTGGTGGGTCAACAACAACAAATAAAAGTAAAGACACTCAATTAGATGGATTGACACAGTGGTTGCAACAATGGGCTTAAATATAAAAAAAATCATGTGCCTGGCACTGTGTAGGGTAGTGTTTTGTTCTGTTACACATAGGGTTGCTATGAGTTGGACCCAACTCAACGGCACCTGACAACAACAAAACAAGGCAGTCCTTAATTCAGTCAAGTTGATACCCAAAGTTAACCATCAGGCTTAATATGGGGCGCTTCATCTTGTGGTAAATAGTGAGCAATGTGCCACGAGGCTATTTATGTGTAAGCATTCACTGATTGAATGTATTTTTTCTTTTTCAGAAGAAAACTTTATCAGTTGTGTTAGTCTCATAGGGCTGCCATAAGAAAATGTCATAGGCTGAGTGACTTCTAAACAAAAGACATTCATTTCTTATAGTTCTAGAGGCTGGCACATTTGAGATCAGGGCTCTGGTAGAGTCAGTGTTTTGGGAGAGTTTGCTCCCTGGTTCATAAACAGCTGTCTTTTTACTATTATATCACATGCTAGCAGGCGCTCTCTGGGGTCTTTTTACAAGGGCACTCATCTCTTTCCTGACCTAATTATCTCTCAAAGGTGCCACTTCCAAATACGATTGCATTGAGAATTAGGTTTCAGCATATACATTTTTGGGAGAGCGCAGACATTCTGTCTATAGCACTGATTAAATGAACAAACTCCAAAGCTACCAAGTCTAACTCAAGAACATCCGTAGAAGCTGGCAAGTTAGCGCTAAGTACTTTATACTTGAGTTGCTTTCTGACCCATATCACCCTCACTCTCAGCCTCTCCTAGGAGGTGATAACTAATTCAATTCTGCCTGACAGAGCACTGGAAGTGCTGGGACTTTTTGAACAGCTGTGAAAAATAGCTAAGACACTGATTCTTTAAAATCTGTTTAGGAGATTAAATAGGGATTTCAGGCAACGTTTCAAGCATTTGTAAGCAATTTCTGTTTGGATGCTTTTCAACCTTCTTCTCTCCCTTATGACAGTCCAGCTGTGGAATATCATCTCTTCAGAAGAAAAAAAAGAAGAAAAGAAAAACCAACAGTGTTTCTTGTGCAGAATCTCAATTATGAAGAAAAAATGTGTTTCAAAACAAGTTTCTTAACGTGTCAACTACAATCCACCCCTGCATCTTTTTGCGTTCTATTTCATTCTTATTCAGAGACATTTCACCTGAAGAAGTATTTTCATAGCTTTTTCTTTTGGAATCGTTGTTAGGTGTTGTCAAGTCAAATCCGACTCAGCGACCCTAAGTACAACAGAACGAAATGCTACCTGACACTGTGCTATGCACACGATCTTTCTATGTTTGAGTGCATTGTTGCAGTCACTGTGTTTCTTCTCATTTTGAGTCATTTCACATCAGGAAATGGAGGTCCCAGAAGCTTTATTCCATTCCCATCATTAAGGTCGACTCTACTTGGAGGAGGCAACTCTTCCCGAGTTGTTTCTTGAATGCCTTCCAGCTAGAGGTGGTCATTTTCTGCACTACATTTGACAGTGCTCCTCTGCTATTCATAAGGTTTTCAATGGCTAGTTGTTTTGGGAGTGGGCTGCTGGGCCCTTCTCCCTACTCTTAGTCTGGAAGCTCAGCTGAAACCTGTCCACCATGGGTGACCTTGGTGGTATCTGAAATACCAGTGGCATAGTTTTCAGCATCAGAGCAACATGCAAGCCCTTAAAGCTTGATAAGCTGACAGACACGTGGTGGTTTGAATCCTAGTACTTGGAATATTTGTAAAGAGGATGCACAGAGTGGTTCTAATGGCTGATAATGTCTTTCACGAGAGGGACAAATTCAAGACCTTTTACCTAAAACGAAAGCATCAGATTTTGAGACACGCTTTCACATTGGTCATCAATCCCCTTTGCCTTTTCTGCCTGCTCCACATTCACTCTGAGAAAGCTATGGTAGACTGAGGAATGGCAGACAGAGATTTGACCTTGGGATTGGGCTGTTCCTTGGGAGTTGCCCTTCACCTCTCACCTCCCTTTGCAAAGGTTGTTAATGGCCCCCATTCTAACACAAGATTCATGCCCCTCCCTTTACTCAGCTTCTAAATTCTAAAGAGAAGCCCCATCCAAATGGGTAAGATGCTAACCATTATTTAATGGTTAGAGAAAGACTTCTTTCTCTAGAGTTATTGAACCCAGAACCTCTGGTGACCATTGGAGTTAACTGTTAGTATTAACACAGCACATGAATTCCAGTGAGGTTTAACTTGATGTCTGTCTGAAGACAACACAGGAACGGTCCTCTCTTGGCTGAGGCCCACTGTGTTGAAGCTAGAGGATAAACACGGAGTCCCATACTCCAGATGACAAGGTAGACCCCATTCAGCACACAGCAGGCTTACCCACGGTGTCACTGTCCCCCATACCTCTTATCAAAGCTCTTTGTATTCCTGAGGTACCCAAGATGGAGCAGCTTCTCAGGACTGAGCCTTGAATAAACCTGGTTCCTTCCTACCACATCTTTAAAGTAGCAGGTGGCTCAGGCTTATTCCAGGAACAATCTCACTTCAGGATGAATTTTTTATTCAAATTCTACTGCTTTCCTTGTAAATGATTAAGTCTGGTATGTAGACATTTTCTTTCCTCCTCCTCCTGCTTTCTCTTTTTAAAAAATATAACCATAGCAGTGTGTGCTATGATAATTTGTCTCTACCTTGCTTCCTTCCTTCCTTTCCTTCTGTTTTTCTTTTTTCTTTCTTTTCTTTTTTTCTTTATCTCTCTTTGCTCCCCTCCTTCCTTCCTTCCTCCCTCCCTTCCTTCCTCCCCTCCTTCCTTCCTCCCCTCCTTTCTTCATTCCTCTCCCCCTTTCTCCCTCTCCCTCCATTTCTTCTTCCTTCCTTCCTTCCTTCTTTCCTTCCTTCCTCTCTCCCTTCCTTCATCCATTCTTTCTTCCCTCCCTTCCTCCCTTCCTCTCTCTCTTTCTCTCCCTCTCTCCCTCTCTCTCTCTCTCTCTTTCTGTAACCAGGGCCAAAGTGCTTTACCACTGGTCTTTACTCCTATCCCATTTTAAATTTTTTCTCTTGAGACAGGGTCTTGCTAGACTGTGTCCTATGTATTTTGGACCTTGTCAGGAGGGGCAGATCCCTGGAGAAGGACATCATGTTTGGGATGTCACTAGTGGCATGTCACTAAAAAAAAAGCAAGACCCTACACTAGATGGATTGACAGTTTCTGCAACACTGGTTTTAAACATAAAAATATCCTGTGCCTGGCACAGTATCAGTGAGTCTTTTGTTCCATTGTACAGATGGTTGCTCTGAGTCAGACCTGACTTGAAGACAACTAACAATAACAACAGGGTAGAACTTGGTATCTTGGGATTAATTTCTGGATAGGGATAGGGTATGAATTTCTTCATGGCCTATTTTGCAAGGATTCTTCATGACTAATGATAAACTTACTGGAATGTGGCTCTTGTGTTTTTGTTGCGGGGGCTGGGCAGTGATGGTGGTGGGCATTTTCCCTGCCGCTCATTCCTGTCTGCTCCTTAAAATTTCCCTCTCAACAACTGGAAATCCTAAAATCTTTTGAGGTAAGGAGAGTCAAATCAAATCTGGCTACTTCTTGCTGCCTAAAGGACAAGAGTGTCCAGCTCTTGCTGATTGTCAACAAGGAAAGGGTGATCCAGATATCCTCGGGATGGAGCAGAATCAGCGCTTGAGCCATTAGGTAGGAGCTGATACCCTTGTGTCATCATCATTTGGAGTCTGATTGCCTGGAGGCTGGAAGGTACTAATAGTAAGGTTAAGAAAGCATGGACCAAAGATTGAGAGCAAGATTTGAAATAACAAGAAGGGAATTATAGGAAATGTGAGAGTCCAAATCCATCCAGAGAAATTACCTAAGAGTTGTCCCAGCCAAGAAGCCTGTTTTGGAGAAGGAAGTGAGGCTGTTGCCTGGGTATATTCTGGGGCTAGGGTATGTTTCCCTGGAGTTTGACAGATATTGAGGTACTTAGTAACACTTGGTAAGATCCATTCTAAATGGAATGAAAGGGCTAACTGTGGAAGAGCTAGTAGACTTGGAGTCTGGACTTTCACGGCTACAGTTAGGATGCTACCTGTGTGACTGGTAACCTGTAGAATTTGTCAGCCATTTGAATGCCATGTCTACTAGTGAACTTCGATAAGAGCATTTAGAATCCACTTTAGGTCTAGTTTAACTCCTTTTGTTTTGTGCTATTACCAATTATTATTTGGTTATAATTCTGTTCTGGGTGTTTAAGACTGTTTTGTTGTTGTTAGGTGCTGTGGAGTCAGTGTCCAATTCATAGTGACCCTATGTACAATAGGCAAAACAATACTGTTAGTGCTTCTCTGGTATTCATATGGTTTTCCATGGCTGATTTTTTTTGGGAGTGGATTACTGGGTCCTTCTCCCAAGCCTACAGCAGCTGGTGTTCCCAGGGAGACTCCCATCCATATACTAACCAGGCCTGGCCCCACTTAGGTTCTGAGATCTGATGGGATCAGACACCACAGTGGTATGGCTGCAGGCTAAGACTATGTAGGAGACTAAAAATTAACCCTTTTTTTTTACTTGTTAAGGTCACTTGAGTCTCCTTAGGATTGATTTTGGGGACCTATGAGGAGCCCTTTGGTCTCATTAGTTTTTTCTTTATGAGTTTGTGCCATCTGCTGGGATGAGTGAGAGTTCTGCTGACCATGTGTCTTCCCTGGGATCATTGAGGGGGAGAACACTGCCTTCTGTAATGACTCTCCCTTGAAGAATGTGCTCTGGTCAGAGCCAACCTCTGGAGTGTCTGTGGCGTCTCTAATCAATATGGATGACTTACCAGAGTCCTAGTTTCCTTAGGATCCTGTCATTCCCTGGATTTTTGCTGATCTGGGGCAAGGGCCAAAATATTGCTCGTCCTCTCAGCCCCATTATCCTGACTGGGTTTGGCTTCAGCTTCCAATTTTTGGTTGTTGAACACCTAGGAGGTTAGGATTACCAATCTAAAAGGAGGAATAGTGAATTTTAATTTTAACTTTGGTATAACAATTAGGTATAGATTAGACATATAGCACCTTTAGCTCCTTTATGCCAGGTTTTTTGTAACTGTTCCCTTGTTTAACTAGATTGTTGTTTTCCCCTGACTTTAGTTTGGGCTTTCTCCTTAAACAACAAGCTAAGAAGTGGGGCTGTTCATTGTGGTGGGGGGGGGGTCCCCAAATTTGAGTTCCAATACTGCCAAATGAGAGGCATCCATTTTTATAGTTCAGATAGATATAATTTTTCTCTTAGAAAGAAAGAGTTAATCATAAGGCACTTCAACCTATTTCCTGTCTCTCTTATAAAAGAGCTCCAGTTGGGTGATAGTGTTATTATAAAGACTACAATTAGGTGGTCGTTGCTTTTGATCCCCTAAGTGATATTGTGGTCAGACAGTTTTACAGAAATAAATCAAGTGCTTCCACATGAGGATAAATGAGCCCAGTTTTTCAAGATGCATCCCAAGGGAGAATCTGTAGGATAGATTGCCAATTTCCTATGAAAGAGAGAGAGACAATAAGGTGCAAGCTGGACCTTCCCAGCCTGTTATGTTTGCCTCTGAAATGTGTAAGGGACTGAGTGTCCTCTTCCCTTTTAATGATTGTCCACAGGTAAACCCCAAGTATTAACTTCTCACTTGCCTCTTCTCTTACTCCAAAAGTTGGCCGTGAGGATATCTCCCAGGAGCACCAAGGAATAGGAGTAACTAACCTGTTCCTACCCTTGCCTCCAGACTGGACCTCTTTTTCTCTTGTTTTAGTAGGTTTTTTTTTTTTCCCCAGTACTTGCAGGTTTGGTTCTCTACCAGTGGGCTGCACCCCAATCTCATTTTTATAATTTTTATTTTCCATTTTAAGTCAGGGTCTCATAAGTTATAAAGCAGCCTCTGACCTTGAACTCAGGATCTTCCTGCCTCAGCCTCTCGAGTTGCTGGGATTATAGTCTTTTTAATACCTGTTAATCTGTGTCTAATGAGGAGAAAAGAGGTGTATGGGTCTCCTTTTTCTTGAGTACTTTATAGGTTTGGGAAAGGGCATGCTGAATGCTAGAGCTTAATTGAGAAAGTACATTGATGATGCCTGAGACAAGTTGGAAAACTAATAGGAGAAATCCTGAATGTTTGGGCTTAGTCTGGCCTCCAAACAATGTGAACAGTGTGGCTTATCTCATTTCCTTAGAGTCCCAAGAATTTGCATGTGTTCTAATTCCTCTAATGTGAATTGTAAAAGGTTCAAGTGTTCTGGCTCTAGTGGAAGAGGAGGAAGAGGTTTATCAATCACTGTATAGCTCTAATAGTTTTCTTTGAACTCATTTCTGTAGGATAGAGGGAATAACCCAAATGGCCAGAGTTATAAATAAATATATTGGCTCTTAAAGCTTTGCATATGCCTACCAAAGGTGCTGAAGGGCACAATAAACAGTCCTTTGGGGAGCATAGTGAAGAAAGGGAAAATTTTGAATCCTTGCTGCCAGTAGGCAAGGCAGATGCAACATGCTGCCTGTGGGAATAGATCTGGCAGAGGTTAGTATTCACAGATAGAGCTGCTTAGTTAGAAAAGTGAAAGTAGGTTCTCCAGCAGTTTTTGGAGGATGTGTAGAGCAGGGGAGAAGTGGGGGGAAAGAGTGCTTAAGTCCTAACCAGGTAGGTTGTCATTTTAGGGCAAGTTAGGCAAAGAGTTGAAAAAAAAATCAACATTTAGCAGGATATTTTGGCCATTCCTACAGTGCTTTGGATCCAGAAAGTGGTGCATAAGGGACTGACTCCTTCAAGTGTCACCTGGAAGTTGGTTCACCCCAACCTAGTTTTGGGCTCGCTGTCTTGTAGGAAAGAGAGTGGCTGGGAACATCAGTGTGTCAGTCCTCATTGAGATATTCCTTGGAGAACCTAGCTTTGTACCATCTTAGCCAATAATGGGGGGAAGGGGGGGAGAGAGCACGGAATGAAAAATGTTGCTTTTCATCCTCACGGGCTGAAAGCAGTTGGATTTTTCATTCCCTAGACCTCTGGACTTCACCAAAGGGTTGCTTTCCAAGGGGGGTTTCATTGCCTGGGAAGAAAAGCCATTATAATGAAAAGACTGATTTAGGAAGGAAAGGGAAAGTGACAGGTTACTGCTAGACCTATTCAGTCTTTGTCACCCCTGAGGGCTATAGGGCATCCAGGCAGAAGCAAGGAAGCGTTTGGGTTATAGCAGAGAGTAACCTTGGCTTGTGGTGTATGTTACCTCACACTAGGTCCCCCAAAAAAGATTGGAAGTCTGCTGGAAAGTAAGAGCAAAGAAATAAGATGTTTAGAAATAGCCTGAGGCGTTCCAACATAGACTTCAACTTAGGCAAATATCAGAAATGTTACCTGGATGATCTCAGAAATGGTACCAAATATGCTGTGGGAACTCTCAGTTCTTGTTCCCTCGTGAAGAATTTAACAGGGAATGTTGGCAAAATAAAAGTCAGTAAAGTAGAAGGAGGAATGAGCTTATTATTAGAGATACAGAAAATTACACTCTCAGGCCACAGAGTGGGCTGCTTGGAGGGGAGAATCAGCCCACCATTATTTTTAAACTTCATAATTTCTGCCATATCTGAGTCTAGTTCTGATGCATATTTTGACTCTTAAGACTGATTTTGCCTTCCATTGTGCCTAGTAAACAGGATTTGAGGCAAATAGTTGTTGTCAGAGGTTAAATTTCCTGTAGTGTCTTTGTCTTTATTTCATCTATTGTTTTTTAGTTCCCCTAGATCCTGCTCCTTAAATGTTAGTTGTGAGGTGCCGACTCATAGCGACCCTCCATACAACCAGGGAAACACTATAGTCAGTGCTTCTCTGCTGTTCATAGGGTTTTCAATGGTGGATTGATTTTTGGGAGTGGGTTGCCAGGTCCTTCTCCCGCTCCTTATATAGGGTCCCTTAAAAAGATTTGCAACTCTTTGGGTTACAATCCTATTATACAGGACTATAGTTAATGTAGTGGACAATTGTGGCGTAGAGGCAGTGTCCTATTGTCCTAAAATGAAGTCTCTGCCCTTGGGTGAGGCTGAGTTGCTGGGCTGTAACATTCCTAAGTGCTTCTTAGAATTCTTTCCCTTGGGTGAGACTGGAAGGACAGAGGGGGCTGGAATTGAGTATTTCCCTTTTTTTTTAGGTGAGTTAGGCAATGATAACACCTAAGAAGATTAGGCTCTGGTGAAATAGTTTCCTTTGGTGCAGGTATCCCTGTGGTAGGATGGCTTATCTTTCTTTGGGCATATACCTAGAAGTGGTACAGCTTGATCATCTCATAGTTTCAGTTTTCTGAGGAATCTCCATAATGATTTCCATAATGACTGAACTAATTTACAGTTCCACCAGCAGTATAAAAGGGTTCCTTTTTCCTCACATCCTCACTAGCATTTGTTGTTTTTTTGATGTTAGCCATTCTGATTTGGGTGAGATGGAATCTCAGTGTAGTTTTAATTTGCAATTCCCTGCAGGCTAAGCACACTGAGTATTTTTTCCATATGTGGCCATCATAAAGGTTGATTCTAATTTGAGGAGGTAACTCTTCCCCAGTTGTCTTTTGAATGCCTTCCAGCCTGGGGGGCTCATTTTCTGGCACTATATCCAGCAGTGTTTCTCTCCTATTCATAGAATTTTCAATGGCTAATTGTTTTGGGATTGAGTTAGCCATATTCTTCTCCCTAGTCTGTCTTAGTGTGGAAGCTCAGCTGAAACTTGTCCAACATGGGTGACCCTGCTGGTATCTGAAGTACCAGTGGCATATCTTTCAGTATCACAGTAATAAGCAAGCCCCTACATTATGGCAAGTTGGCAGACATGTAGGATCTTAGGTTAGATTGATTCCTAGATATTTAATTTTTGGTGGGCTATTATAAATGGGATTGTTTGATTTCTTTTTCTTCCTTTTTATCAATGCTATGCAGGAATGCTACTGATTTTTGACTATTAATTTTGTACCCTGCTACTTTGTTGAAGGAGCCAATTAGCTCTAAGAATTCTCTAGTGGATTTTTCAGAGTCTTTTCAGTATAGGATCATGTCATCTGCAAATAGGGACAATTTGACCTCTTCATTCTCTATTTGTACCCATTTTATTTCTTACTCTTGCCTGAATACTCTGGCTTGGATTTGAATTACTATATTGAATAAGAGAGGACAGAGTGGACATTATTGTCATACTCTTGATATTAGGGGAATCCTTTCAGTTTTTCTGCATTTAGTGTAATATTGGCTATAGACTTGTCATATATGGTCTTTAAGATATTGGGGTCTATTCCTTCTATTCCCAGTTTTTTCAGGAGGTTTTTTTCATGAAGGAATGTTGAACTTTGTTAAAAGTTTTTTCTGCATCTATTGAGATGATCATGTCATTTCTCATTGAGTCTCTTCATGTGTTGTACTACACTAACTGATTTGCCTTATGTTGAACTGGCCTTGCACTTAAGCACACCTGGTCGTGGTGTAAGATATTTTTTATATCCTGCTATACTTGGTTTGGGCTGGGATTTAGCTCAGTTGGTAGAGCGCTGCGCTGCAGTCTCTGAGGTCCCAAGTTCAATTCCAAGCACCGCAAAAATGGGAGAAGGGCCTGGCAATCCACTCCCAAGGCAATCCTGAAACAGTCAGCCATTGAAAACCCTATGAGGGTCGCTATGAGTCGGATACTGACTTGATGGCACCTAACAACAACAACAACAACAAACATAGTTTGCAAGAATTTTGCTAAAGATTTCTGCATCAATGTTCATCAGGGAAATTGGTCTATTGTTTTATTATTTTTTTGTAGTGTTCTTATCTGGTTTTGGTATCAGGGTGATGCTGGCTTCATATAAATATTTTGGAAGCATATCTTCCTTTTCTATTTTATGGAATAGTTGGAGGAAGATAGGTATTAATTCTTCTTTAAAAGGTTGGATAGAATTTGGCTATGAACCCTTCAGGACCCGGACTTTTCATTGTTGGAAGATCCTTTATTACTGTCTGAATTCTATTGCTTGTTATGTCATTATTGTTGGGTGCCATTGAGTCTGGTCCATCTCATAGCTACCCTATGTACAACAGAACGAAACACTCCCTGACATTGTGCCATGCTTGGCACTGTTGTCAGTGCTTCTCCACTATTCATAGGGTTCTCTTTTTTCAGTATTGGGGGTTGAACCCAGGGCTTCGCACTTGCATGCTTTGCAAGTGCTAGACCACTGAGCTGCACCCCCAGCCCATTTTTTGTTTACCTTTTTGAGATAGAGTCTTGCCAAATTATGCAAACTGCCTCTGGTTTTGAATTTGGGATCCTTCTGACTCCACCTCCTGAGCCACTGGGATTACAGGCATGTGCCACTGCACCTGGCTCATAGGGTTTTCAGTGGTGGATTGTTTCAGGAGTGGATTGCCAGATCCTTCTCCCTAGCCTGCACCACCTGGTGTTCCCAGCCCTTATCCCATCCAAGGACTAACCAGACTGACCCTGCTTAGATTCTGAGATCAGGCGGGATCAGATGCCAGGGTGCTATGACTGCAGACTTGCTTGCTATAAGTCCGTTTAATTTATTTATATCCTATGGATTTAATTTTTGTAGGTCATAAGTGTTAAAAAATTTTCCATTTCTTCTATATTTTCATGTTTTGACTGTACAAGTTCTCCAAGTAGTCTCTGATGATCTGTATTTCATTAGTATCTGTTGCTATGACTCTCTTTTCATCTCTAATTTTATTAACTTGAGTATCATTAATTCTCTTTATATTTTTTCAGATTTTATTTTACTGATTTCTGCCTTGTCTTTAGTTATTTCTTTTTGTTTGTTAGTTTTGGGGTTGGCTTAATGTTGTTTCTCTAATGCTTTAGGGATTCTTGCTGTTATTTATTTCGGCCTTCCTAACTTTTTGGTATAAGTACTCAGAGGTATGAATTTCCTTCACAGAACTTCCTTTGCTATATCCCCAAATTTTTGACTGGTTGTGTCAAAATTATCATTTGCTTTCAGGAACTTTTGAATTTCCTTTCTGATTTCCTTAACAACTCATTGATCATTCAAAGGTGTTATTTAATTTCCAAGTATTTCTAACATTCTTATAGTTTCCTTTGCTATTGATTTCTAGTTTTATTCTATTGTGACCTGATAAGGTACAAGGAATGGTTTCATTTTTTTTTTATTTGTTAAGATTAGTTTCGTGAACTAGAATGTGGTTTCCATGGGGTGCTGAGAAGAATGTGTATTCTCCATCTGTTGGATGGAATGTTCTATAGATATCTGTTAAGTCCAATTGGTCTATGGTATTGTTTAAGTCCATGGTTTCTTTGTTGATATTTTTGCTTTGATAATCTGTCTATTGAAGAGAGTGGGATATTGAGGTCTCCAATTATTATTGTGTGTCTGGACCTCTGTGTTCCTTTATTAGCAGTATTATTTATTTTATGAATTAGGTACACTGATGTTTTGTGCATAAATATTTACCATGATTATATTCTTTTGGTTGATTTTTCCATTTACTAATGTATAGTGGCCTTGGTCCCATATGATTAATTTAGTATTGAAGTCACTTTTGTCAGACATGAGTATAGCTACCTCTCCTTTTTTATGACTTCCCCATGCCTGGTATAGGGGCTGGGATTTAGCTCAGTCGGTAGAGCGCTGCGCTGCAGTCTCTGAAGTCCCAAGTTCAATTCCCAGAACTGCAAAAATGGGAGAAGGGCCTGGCAATCCACTCCCAAGGCAATCCCGAAACAGTCAGCCATTGAAAACCCTATGAGGGTTGCTATGAGTCGGATACTGACTCGACAGCACCTAACAACAACAACAGCATGCCTGGTATATCATTTTCCAACCTTTTGTTTTTAATCTGTGTCCTTCCTTATGAGTGATACTGGTCTCTTGGATGCCACAAATAGAAGAATTTAAAAAATATATACTTTGATGATCAGTGTCTTTTATATGATAAGCTAAAATCATCTATGCTTAGGGTAATTTTTGAAAGGAGTTTGGTGTTTTGCATAATTTTGTTGGTTTTTCTATTAGGGTTGGGTGTTTGCTTGCTATTTCTTAATGATAAAATTCAGAATTTTTTTCAGGGGGGAATATCACTTCAATGATTTTGTGTTCTTCTACATACAGTATGTCCAGAAGTACTTGATATTAATCTCTCTCACAGGTGGTGATGATAACTTGATCCATTAAGTTCCTGTCCATCAGATTTCTCCATCACTGTTCCTTATTTGTTTGTGTGGAGATACTTTGTGGGGTTATGAAAATATCTTGTTTTTCATTAAATATGGACTTAATAGTTTTAATATACATTCATGATTTTTGGTTTTAGTGATGTCAGTGGTGTTTTTCAATGTCTATCATTCATTTTACATTTATTACCTGGCATTCTACTGTAAGGAGGAAGTTTCTCACTTATTTTTGTATTTATCTATAGTATGAATTCAAATGTTCTTATAATTCACCATTGCTATTCATTTTATTGTCAATTTTGATGTGTAAATTTTTCCAGATTTGGTATATGGAAGCTACTTCAAACTAAGTTGTATGTCCTTTTTTTTTTTTTTGTGGTACTGGGGTTTGAACTCAGGACCTTGCACTTGCATGCTCTGCAAGTGCTCGACCACTGAACTGCACCCCCAGCCCATTTTGGTTTTTTTACTTTTTTGAGACAGGGTCTCACTAAGTTATGCAGACTGCCTGTGGTCTTGAACTTGCAATCCTCCTGCCTCCGCCTCTCAAGATCCTGGGATTACAGGCATGCACCACTGCACCTGGCTTGTACGTCCTTTTGACATGTTTCCATAATTTTATGGATATTAACTTTCTAGCTCACCAAAATTATCCAGGACCATCTTGAGGTTCCTTGTTATAGCCTTGGAATCAACCACTTTCCCAAGAAACTCTTGCTGCTCCTAGTGGGTAAAAGTGTTTAAAAACCACAACCAGGACATGCTTCGTATTTTTACTTATGTTTCTATATAAATGTCCTGATTTTAGAATTGTATTTTAAATTTTTTTGTGGCCTTGCCTACTGTCTTTCACAAGATTTAGTACAGCAGCTGTCTTTCAAAATCCATATTGGGATTTTAGAACCAGAAGTGGTTTTAGTTATTCCTTGCCCAGTGTTATGTCTTATGCATGAGAGAAGTGTAGCTTAGAACAAGAAAATAGCTGGCCTGAGAATGCTCATTAGTGGCAGATTTGATTTTTGAGTATAACTATTTTGGATTCCAGTTCACTTCTCTATCATGTGGCACACGTGCTCTGTAAAGAAAGTATGCTAGTTGGGAAAAATAAAGTCATCACATTTGGTAGATGAAAGATGGCAATTCTTTTGCTGTTTCTCTCACTGAGAGGTGGTCTCTTTCTCCAAACATTTGCCTTTTAATGATTAAAGACTTGACTTTGAAGATTGTTGTCTCTCCTATTTCTTCCTGTGAAATTTAAGAGCACATTTTGGGACCAAAGCAAAGAATTTGACTCTTTCTGGCTAAGCCAGCTCTCCTCTGAGAAAAGAACATAGACATGAAAGGCTGAAGTGGACCCAGTATTTCAAAACATTATTACAAAGAAATGAAAGATATAAGATGAAATCTGGTTTCAAAACTAAAAACAATAGCAACAATACCCTCAAAAGTTTTGAAAGAACTTGTCTTAGCAGATCACGAAGACATACCACTATTTCCTGAATAATACAAGGAGTGATCCAGGAACGTGTTACCAACTCAAGCAGGTTTCTAATATCTATTCCTCTGTTTGTTTTGGAAGAGGATCAATTTTGAATGTGTATTTATGTTACGTTAAGAAATATCCTTAATCTAATTTGCTATTTTTGCCCTATTTCCTATGAGATACTGATCTTTCTAAGAGTAATATGAATACCTGTACTTTTCAATAATTTAACTTTGGAGTTGACTAGACATTAAAATATGTGGTCACAGGCCTGTCTCAGTCATTAGTTCATGTTTTTATAGGGCAATATTCTTTTGCATTCTGTTCATTTTTTTTGGCCATGTTGGGGATTGAATCCAGGTCCTTGAACATACTAAGCAAGTGCTGTACTACTGAGCTACACCCTCAGTGCTGTATCATATTCATTCCTAAATATACAGTCTCTAATTCAGTGCAAACTATAAAAGTTACTCATGATTATTTTTTTTAAACAGTGTTTTGCTGTGTAGACCAGGCTGGACTGGAACTCACTGACATAGACCAGGCTGGCCTTAAACTTGTGTTGATCCTCCTGCCTCAGCGTCTGGAGTGCTGAGATTAGAGGTGTGAGCCACCTGGCTTTTTCAGAAATGTTTTATGAGTGAATCTGAAGCTTTTGAATGGTTTGGTCTATGGAATGATGTGTGTGTGTGTGTGTGTGTGTGTGTGTGTGTGTGTATGTGTGTGTATAATGTACACATTTGCATGTATTAAGAGAATTACAGTCTTCTTTTGAGTCAACGATTCTCAGTTGAAATGGCCCAACTTTACACTCAGATCTTGTAGTAAGAAGACAAATGTAATGTTCATAAACTCTACCAGATAAAAAGATTTTTTTCCTCCCAATTATCCAAAATTGAGTTTCAGTGGGGTTGCCTTCGTGACAAGTCAAAAGAAAGCCATTTTCCCAACCTATTATTGGTTTTGAAAAGTTCGGCATCTATTTTAATACTACTCCTGGTATTTCTTAAACCTCTTTTAATAGTGCACTTAAAAATCCCATTTTGATTCGACATTTTCAAAAGACAATTTGGCCCATAGTTATAATTTTTCTGTGTAAAATATCTGTGTACATGTATGTGGTTATATCAGCCATCTAAAGAAAATCACTTATCCACACAGATCATTTCTCCAAAGGTATCCCGAACACCTGAAGTTATATTCATGATGGTTGTTCAAAGTGACACGTGGCTGCATTTCTTTGAAGTATAGAATTACACTCAGCTGCCTTCATGCAGTGCAATCCAAAATAATTACCATCAACGTCCAACTTCAGCATTTTAAAGCCCAGAGGGTAGCAGAGAATTCATGAGGGAAATAAATTAAGTGTGTAACCTTGTTCAAAGCCTCTCTTTCTCTCTTCTTTCTAAACTGCTGGTATAAAAACTTCACTAAACAACTATTATTTATATTAAAAAAAGCTACGGCATCTTATCTCAAACTTGGCCTCATAAAATATTCAGAGGTTGAAATGTGTTTCAAGACAACGTCTAGAATTTTCTCAGTGATTCAGAATTATTTGATATTATTTTCTTCCTTTCACATACCTATTTGGAATACATTTACCTATATGATTTAATATGAAAGTTGAATTTTGAAATACATGGCCATGAACTATAACAATATATTTTCCTTCTCCATATAAGTATGAAAAGTAGATGATTTGGTGTTAAGGATGCTTACAATGATTGCTCATTTTTCCATGCATTTGCCATAAGGAAAAAAAGCTGAAATGGCTACATCTGCTCTTAATATTTGAAAATTATCATTGCTTTTATTTTATCTTTGTCTTATATTTTGGATTTTTGAAACAAGATCTTACTATGTAGCCAGGCTGGCCTCGAACTTGAGATCCTACTGCCATAACCACTGGAGCCTTATCATGATTTTTTAAAATGGAAAAAAATTTTGAGGAAAATTCAATGTCATCTTGCTACCCTGGTGACATTGTACATCCTAAAAATACACATGGGATTTTCTGATTAGAAGGTTTGAATTTTTGTTATTTCTAAATAACAATTTAAAAAACTTTAAGCTAAAATTTATCTTAAATAGGTAGATAATATAATTTCTCTAAAGGAGAGTTTTTAAGAGTAATTATCTCCGGATGCCATGGTGCACATCTATAATCCCAGGGACTCAGGAAGCTGATGTAGGAGGATTGAAAGTTTGAGGCCAGAGGCAGCCTGTGCAGCTTAGTGAGACATTTTCTCAAAATTAAAAAAATAGGTGGCTGGAGGTGCAGCTCAATTTCAGAGCATATACCTAGCATGCATGAGGCCCTGGGTTCAAGTCCTATTACTGGAAAAAAAAAAAAGAGAGAGAATAGCCATAAGTGTGTTCTAAATATTGTTGTTGTTGTTGTTAGGTGCTGTTGAGAGGAGTCCTACTCAGCGACCCTCATAGGGTTTTCAATGGCTGACTGTTTCAGAATTGCTTTGGGAGTGGGTTGCCACATCCTTCTCCCATTTTGCGGTGCTGGGAATCGAACTTGGGACCTCAGAGACTGCAGAGCAGCGCTCTCCCAACTGAGCTAAATCCCAGCCCATTCTAAATATTAGTAGTAGATTATTTAGATTTGTAAAATTTAGATTTATTATAAGAACATAATTTAGTCAGAAGCTATGCTTACTAGGAGAAGCAGGATGTGAGATAGAAAGAAAATAAACAACTTCATACAATAAACTATACCGCAATGAAATATTCACTGTTTGGGGGAAGTATAAACTTTTTTTTAACTACTTCAGAAATACTGACATAAACAATATGCTTATATATAAACATGGATAGATGATGCTTTGAGATACTAATTAAAATCATTTTCATCTTTGATAGTTGGAGACTATAATTTGCCTAATTTTGAACTTGAAAAACAAAAACTGCATTTCTTAAAAAATATGATGTGAGTTACTTTTGCATCACTGTGATAAAATATGTGACATAACTTAAAGGAGGAAGGATTTATTTTGGCTCCTGGTGTCAGAGGGTTCAGCTCATGGTCCACTGGCCTCATTAACTTGGGGAGGACATCATGGCTGTTGGGGTGTATAGAAGAGGAAATCAGTTACCTCATGTTGGACAGGAAGCTGAAAGGCTGACAGGAAGGGGCCAGAGGTAATATACCCAAGTGACCTGCCACTAGCCAGGTCCCACCTCTTAAAATTTCCACAACCTCCTGAAGTAGCACCACCAGTGGTGACGGAAGATTCAAACCATGAACCTGTGGGGGACATTTCAAACTATAACAGATATATCATTCAAATTATCTAGAGTTCCATGACAGGCTCCCCACAGTTTTTTGAATGAAAAAATTCTTTTAAGAATTAATTACTTAAAAGATGAGAAAGTAGTCATATGTCCATTGGTTATATATTTAGAATAAGATCATAAAAGCCCCCCAAAGTCCATATGTTAAAGGCTCAGTTAGCAACCTGTGTTGTATTTGGAGGTGGCAGAATCATTAGGAGGTGGGGCCTGGTAAAAGGAAGTGAGGTCATTGGGGGCGTGGCCTTGAAGGGGATATTGAGACCTGGCCCCTTTCTCTCTGTCTCTCTTGCCATCATGAGGTGAATAGATCTCTTCTACTACATGCTCCCACTGTGAAGTTCTGCTTTATTGCAGGCCCAGAGCAACAGAGCCCAGTGACCATGGACTGAAATCTCTGAAACTGTCAGCCAAAATAAGCCTTTCCTCCTTGAATTGATTAAATGTATACAGAAAAGATAAATATCTATAAGCCTGTTGAGAAGTATTTTAATACCAAGATATAGTCCCTACTTTTATATGCATATTTATTCTTATATAAACCAAAGAGATAAACATATTTTACTTATTATATAATTGGAATGATATTGTTTATGTAATTTCTAATTGCAAACGAATCATGTAAATATTCTTTGAAAACATAACTTTTATTGTCAACATAGTATTTGGTGGTATAAATACTCCATAATTTATTTATTTTCAAAATGTTGAATGTTTAATATATTTCAGACTTTTGTTTTTATGTTAAGAGGCCGGAATCATGTACCTGGATGAGACCAAAGATCTCATCCATGCTAGTGGGTTGATCCCTCATAAGTCATTATCTCTTTCTATAGTTTGTACATTTGTCAGGTTTAAGCAAAAATTGCCCTCCTTGTTTTCTAAGAACATAGGAGAGATTGGCATCAAGTGAAATTGCAAGTGTATGCTGTATATACTACATTGAGTCATCATACATATCTGCATTTGAAACCTGACTCTACCATTTAATATCATTGTGATACTCTTAGCATCAGTTTCCTCATACTTAATATGGGAATTAAAATAGAGCCGATATAGAAGGTCATTGTAAGAATTAAGGGAGGCGATAGCATAGAAGGGACAATTTGGGGAACACAAAAGGAGGGAGGGATCTAGCAAAAGGAGGAAATCCTGTGAGAGGAGAGGGGTAGAGGAGGAACAAGGAAGAGTGAAGAATGGGGGAGGGGGTGACCTCAGGGTAAACAGCCCAACTTTAATAGTCTTGGAAATAATTATAATAACACCAATAATACCAGAGAATGGTAATAATACGGATGGGCTAGAAAATTCAGGTAATAGTACTGACATTGTAAAAAGATAGTTCACTACAGAAAAAGTTTTGATCTTAAACATAATTGGGACCCAAAGATATATGGAAAAATATTACCGTGAAAAGGCATGCAAACGGAAGAGAGGTCTTTGGTGGCGGGTGGGTGGGACCGGGGGGAGGAAGTGCACAAGAGGGTAAGGGGGAACTTATCTGTGTAATGTGCAACAAAATGCATATATGGAAATGTCACAGTGAAATGCATGTCAGAATGAATCACATTAAGTTGTACATTAAAAATTTCCAATAAAAAAAGAAAAAAAAAGAAAGAAGGGAGGTGATACACATTGGATTCAGTAGAGAATTTTGCACATATTAACACAAGTATAAGCTATTATAATATTATGTAGAATACTTTAACATATAGAACACTTCATAAGTATAGTATTTTATTAATTTATATTGCATATAATACATCCATTACTAAATTTGCTCAGGGACTTTTCTCCCTTGACTTTTTGGCATTGCTTTATGTAGGAGATATTGACAGTGTTTTTAATCATAAAATTTGTTCTGAAAATAATCATGGATACTTCAGAGGAGGAAAGATTTTTCCCAACCATCTTAGGGTTTCTGGCTATGTTGGAAAGTAAGTTGACACAGACAGACTAATAGGAGAAAGGCATGCAAATTTATTTGATAAAAGTTTTATATGACATGGGAGTCTTTATAAGACAGTGAAAATCCAAAGAGCTAGTCTTATTTTTTGACTCCTTTTTCTCCAGGCCATGTGAATATAACCCTGTTAAGGGATTTAATACACTGATTTGGTAATACCATCCAGAGATAGAAAAATACTGCACATATGTAACAAATATCACACACACATAAACACAGAGGGTGATGTGAAAAAAGTCCTATACCTTTTATTCTAAAATTTTAGCCACATGCCAGATACAATAATATAAAACTAGTTTATAAAAGCATTGTTGTTAGGTGTCGTGGAGTCATTGTCTGACTCATAGTGACCCTCATAGGGTTTTCAATGGCTGACTGTTTCAGGATTGCCTTGGGAGTGGATTGCCAGGTTCTTCTCCCATCTTGGGGGTGCTGGGAATCAAACTCGGGACCTCAGAGACTGTGCAGCACAGTGCTCTACCAACTGAGCTAAATCCCAGCCCTATAAAAGCATGTTGTTGTTGTTAGGTTCTGTCGAGTTGAGTCCGACTCATAGCGACCCTTATAGGGTTTTCAATGGCTGACTGTTTCGGGATTGCCTAGGGAGTGGATTGCCAGGTCCTTCTCCCATTTTCGTGGTGCTGGGAATTGAACCCAGGACCTCAGAGACTGCAGCACAGTGCTCTACCAACTGAGCTAAATCCCAGCTCCTATAAAAGCATAGCTAGATCCAAATTGTATTTCTGAAAAATGGAACAAGTTAATAAGTTTATCTTTCAGATGATTAAAGCTTTTCACTAATATTCTTTATTGAAAAACTTTTAATATTTTTAGCTTGTCTAATTTGTTTCTGGGGCTGGGATTTAGCTCAGTGGGTGGAGCGCTGCGCTGCAGTCTCTGAGGCCCCGAGTTCAATTCCCAGACCACAAAAATAGGAGAAGGACCAGGCAATCCACTCCCAAGGCAATCCCGAAGCACTCAACCATTGAAAACCCTATGAGGGTCGCTATGAGTCAGATACCGATTCGACGGCACCTAACAACAACAACAACAATTTGTTTCTAAATAGCTAATTTTCTCCATTCCTTAGTTTCAAAAGAAGATAGTATGTAAGATTTACATCTGATAGGCACATAGAAAGATTTCTTTAAGAAGGATTTTGGGGGCATATTTAGCTATTTTCAGGTGTCCAGGGGAATTATTATTTAAGCCTTTTCCTCTTTTTTCTTAAGTGCAGGATAGTTCTACTTCCAATGTCCTGATATTTTACAATATCTCCAAGTATCTTGAGATGAATGGATGAGATTTGGGGATCGGTACAAGGATAGATGGACTGTAGGTACAAGATAGATGAAATTGCTTCTCGAGTCCTGTGTCTGTTTTGTGAAGACTCAATTTGTTGGAGGACAGTTATTTTTAATTCCCCCAAACAGTGGGATGCAGTTTGGGTGATATCAAAGACTGAAGATAATGTTGGACTGCATTATCTTCTATTTGCCCTTTTATATCAGGGAGCAGATTTCCAAGTAAAATGGCAATTAAAAGATTATGTTGCAGTTTGAGCTGTGTGTCTTTGGAATGTCTGACAAACATTTCCATAGTAATCTGAGGATATTTTCTTTCTCTCTGAGTGTACAATTCTATCTTAGTTTAAGAGAGAAAGCCTTAACTAGGAGGGGTGGTGTGCGCCTGTAATCCCAGCTACTTGGGAGGCAAAGGCAGGAGGCTTACAAGTTGAGGTTAAAGGCAGCCTGCATAACTTAATGAGACCATCTCAAAATACAGGATAAAAAAATATCTGGGAGTGCAGTTGAGTGAGAGAGTACTTGCAAAGTATGCATGATCCTCTTGGTTCAGCACTCCCAACTACTGCCAAAATAAATGATAATAATAATAATAACAATAATACTTTGCTTGCAATGTGTATTACTGTTAGTAGGAATGTCTTATTGAATGTGCCTAATTTCATTCACCATCTTTTCTTTTTTTCTTTTATTCTTTTTTTTTAAACCACCTTTTCTAAAAATACATCTTTAATTTAAAAAAGAGAGTTGGAGGATGTGGCTTAGTAGCAGAGCTCACTCTTAGCATGATCAAGGCCCTGGGTTCCTTCTCCAGTTCAGGAATACAAAACAAAACAAAACAACTTCAATATCATGAACAATGTTAACTAGGCAGAAAAAAAATTGTACCCAAACAAATTTTAATTGCAAGTAGTTATTCACAGAAATAACACTGAAATTTGCAGTTTATTTATGGGTTGGGCATAAATAAACTTTGCCTTTCCAAAGGAAAAGTTCAAACAATGACTCTGATTGATCTTTGGTCCTAAAGTTCTACAGGCAGGAACACAAATCGTTGCCATTAACAAAGCCTTAGGGCAGAAGGAAGGAAGAAACTAATGTTGAGTTTCCAATATTGTTCTGCCTGCACTGATATTTTGCAGAGAAAGGAAAAAGTGAAGGGGAGGGTACAAATGTGCATTTCTCCTTCTGCAGAAGGCCCTTCCTGTTATTTTCATTAGACCCCAAGGTTTTGGAGAGATCAATACAGATACTTTCCAGGGAACGAAATAAGACAGTAGTGTGAGCCTGGAGGAGCTGCTTTGAATATTGAGTACTTTTTGACATAGCTTGATGCAGGAGCAAGTTAATAGTCTCCAAGGAGAGGATTGCTACTGTAGTTTGCTGCACATGGGGGAAAAGAAACTAAATGAAAACTGGAAAGAGAACCAGAGGAGGTTTTACTCATCCCCACCTCCAAAGTTCACAAATGGGATGGTGGGTTGAGAATACAGGAGCTCAAAAAGAGCACTTTACGCTGATGAAAACCATTTTCCACTTCATCATCACTGTAGCAGAGGGTGGTGAAAATCCTTTGCCTCTGTTTTCAATCAGAATTCATTTTTTTGGGGGTGGGTAATGCTTTCTCTCCTGCTTCATTTGATGGTCGCACTGCTGACATAGATTCGCGGCGGTTACCAAAATGTTCACTGCAAAGATCTGGGGTGTATACTGCTAGTTTCAGTCATCTGGATTAACCTTTCTCTGGCAATCACAGCATTGTAAACACCCCTCAGCATTAAATAAAAAACAGCAGTGTGCAAGTTTCAATGATTGCTTCAGCTTTTTTTTTTTTTCTGGCCCAATGCGTGACTTGTTTTTCTTAGCGGTTTCTGCATTCCCCTACTGTTTAACAATCATGCAGAGCTGAAAGCTTTGTCTTTACTTTCTTTCCCTTATTTAATGAGGTACAAGATAAAATACCCATGCCTCCCATTTTTTTCCTCCCGTGGAAGGTCAAGACTTGAATTAGAATCAAATTTGGAAGGTCAGTGTTCAAAGGTTACTGCTTTAGCCTATGTTGTGCCAGGAAAACACAGACGATTGAATAGAGAGAGGCAAAAATTAAGTCAAGATTGGTTAAGAAACTTGTATGTATTAATGCAACATTGTGGTTGAGAATTTAAACTCATAAAAGTCAGGAAAGTCAAAATTATGATCCTCCCAGCTATCGTTATTCGTTCCTTGCACACATGATAGTATTTTATGTACTATATTTGCTGTTATATTTATGCCCTTATATAGAATATGCCAAGTTATAGTTACTAGGGGAAGCATAACTTTCCATTTCTAACTTTCCTGCATTCTAATTCTTCAGCACAATTAGCATTAGCCTTCCTTCACTTTCCTCTCCTTTGATTTCTTAAAGAAAATAAAAGGAGGTGACCATGCATCTCTCTATTTTGAATATGATCTGATATGTGTGACTTATTTTATATTTGCGGGTCAGATTATGAGAAACGTGGCAATTGTCCTTTGGGAGGAGAGGTTTCTGCAGCTTGGAGATGGGACCTGTAAAACCTGGCAATCCTTTGTGGGGGAGAGATTGATTCATTTCGGGGATCTCTCCAGGGTCCTGAAACCCTATATCCCAGTACTGCTCAGTTTTTAATATATTGTCTTATGCTCATTTCAGCAGATACCATAATATTTGAAAACAAGAATGGTTACTACAAGAATATCAAAATAGTAATATAGGTCTGTGTAATTTCCAAAGAGTAAAAAATCTAAGAAGAAAAGACCAGTTACCCTAAATTGAATATTGTTGTTGTTGTTGTTAGGTGCTGTCGAGTCGGTATCGGACTCACAGTGACCCTCATAGGGTTATCAATGGCTGACTGTTTCGGGATTGCCTTGGGACTGGATTGCCAGGTCCTTCTCCCATTTTTGCGGTGCTGGGAATTGAACTTGGGACCTCAGAGACTGCAGCGCAGCGCTCTACCAACTGAGCTAAATCCCAACCCCAAATTGAATATTATTCCAGTTAAATAAGAGAGAACACTTCAAAATTGTTGGTGGTAATCATTTAAATAACAATCCACCTTAATCAAAGGAGCAACTGATGTGTGTTTAGAGACAAAAGTTTTATTCAAGGTCACTTGCAGACTCCAGTTAGTATGATGTAGCTGGTAGTAATATATAGTGAAAGGAGTCTGGGAGACAGAGGGATCTGGGTTTATTTATTTATTTATCAATTATTTTTGAGATAGAGTCTTGATATGTATCCCAGGTTCATCTAGAGCTTGAAATATTCATGCCTCAGCCTCCTGATGGATTTAAATCTTTGTACTCATGCGAATGGGTCACTTTGAATAAGTGATTTAACCTCTCTGAGTCCTGATATTTTGACTGATTAAGTTGGTTAAAGTTGCATGTCCTCAATGCATTGTATAAAGAGTAAATGAGCAATCATGTAAACTACCTGTCATATAACAGGTTATTGTAAATGTATAGCAGAGTGGTTAGAAGCACAACTTCCTGGGTATCAATTTGTGCCATGCTGCTCTCTAGCTGTATGACCTCAGGCAAGTTAGTTGACCTCTTATTTCACTTTTCTTAGAGTGGAGATGACCATAGTGCTTCCTTCACAGACTTCAGGTGAAGATTAAATGAGTTATTTTATTTAAATTGCTTAGGACAGTACCTGGCATATATTAGGCACTATATAGATGTTAGCACAGTGTGCCTCTGGCCTCAACCTCACGATTCACTTGCCATAGCCTCTGAGTTATTGGGATTACTGGCCTGTGCCATGATGCCTGGCCCAGTACTTGATACTTTTTAGCATCAAAAAATACAAATTAATTACTTCTTCATACTTTTGGAACATTTAATTCCTTGAAGAAAATGTACTTCATAGTTAATAAATTGTTTATTCACTTTCATTTGTTTATGTGATAAGCATTTATTGAGCACCACCTATCTTATGCTGAGGATTATTTAAATACCAAGGGAATTCAGACCATGTATTAGGTTTGGATATCCCTTAGTGAAGAACACAAGTAACAGTGTAATTGTTGTTGTTCTTGTTAGGTGCTGTTGAGTCGGTATCTGACTTATAGTGACCCTAAGTACAACAGGTGAAACACTATTGTCAGTGCTTCTCTGCTGTTCATAGGGTTTTCAATGGCTGATTGTTTTTTGGGAGTGGGTTGCCAGGTCTTTCTCCCAAGCCTACAGCACCTGGTGTTCCCAGGGGGTCTCTCATTTAACCAGGCCCGACCCTGCTTAGCTTCCAAGGTCTGATGGGATTGAATGCCACAGGGCTATGGCTGCAGGCTAACAGTATAATTGGGACACTGAAAGAATGGACCCTAAAGGACTAAAATGTCTCAAGGAAATCTCACTTCTGAGAATTAAAATAGCCTGAAGCCTTGGTGCCAGGAGATCTACTCCCCTGTGAAAAGATTCCTCCCAGTTCTGATACCTCATCTCACAGCTATATCTATGTGTGCATATTTCTTGGCTTTTGTTTTGTTGTTTCTATAAATTGTAGCACTGGTACAGGAAAAGCAGAGAGAAACTGAGAATTTTTCTCTCTCCAGTTCTGGCCCAAACTATAAATAAATCTATTTCCCTTTACCCATGCTGTCTCTGGGTTTTAAAATTTCTCCTCCTCCTCCTCCTCTTCCTCCTCCTCTTCTTTTTCTCCTCCTCCTCTTCTGCCTCCTCTTCTTCTTTTTCTTCTCCTCCTCCTCCCCCTTCTCCTCCTCCTCTTCCACCCCCTCTTCCACCTCCTCTTCTTCTTTTTCTTCTTCTCCTCCTCCTCCTCCTTTTTCTTTTTCTTCTTCTTCTTGTAAGGTGTTGAGCTCAGAACTCAGATTCTGATAATACAGAGACCCTAATTTTCCATGGGGCTTGGGTTTAGCGCAGTTGATACAGTGCTGCTCCACACTCTCTGATGACCCAGCTTTGATCTCCATACTGCAAGAATGGGAGAAGGATGTGACAATCCACTCCCAAAGCAATCCTGAAACAATCAGCTATTGAAAACCCTATGAGGGTCACTATGAGTTGGACCTGACTCAGTGGCACCTAACAACCATCTTTCCATAATAACATTGAAATGTCTATATCAGGTTCTCCATTAGAAGAATAATGCAAATCCAATGTGTAGTGTTTAATTTTCTTGTAGCCATATTATAAAAATAAAGGAATAAAAGGAAGTAATGTTAATTGTTGTTGTTGTTGTTGTTAGGTGCTGTCGAGTCGGTATCCGACTCATAGCGACCCTCATAGGGTTTTCAATGGCAGACTGTTTTGGGATTGCCTTGGGAGTGGATTGCCAGGTCCTTCTCCCATTTTTGTGGCGCTGGGAATTGAACTCGGGACCTCAGAGACTGCAATGCAGCGCTCTACCAACTGAGCTAAATCCCAGCCCTTAATGTTAATGTTGTTGTTGTTAGGTGCTGTCAAATAGGTATCTGACTCATATAGCGACCCTCTGTACAACAGGGGAAACACTATTGTCAGTGCTTCTCTGCTGTTCATAGGGTTTTCAATGGCAGACTGATTTTTGAGAGGGGGTTGCCAGGTCCTTCTCCCATTAATGTTAATAGTACATTCTATTTAACCCAATATACCCCAAACTTTATCATTTCAACACATAATTTATATAAAAATTATTGATAAGTTACATTCTAGTTTTGTATACTCTTCTTAAACCCTGGTGTGTATTTTACATTTTTGTTGTTACTGTTAGGTGCTGTCTGGTCAGGTTTAACTCATAGTGACCCTATGTACAATAGAACAAAATGCTCCCCCACACTGTACCATGCCTAGCACTATGTCAGTGCTTCTCTGTTATTCATAGGGTTTTCTTTTTTTCTTGTGGTACTGAGGATTGCACCCAGGGCCTTGAACTTGAATGCTTTGCAAGTGCTGGACCACTGAGCTGTACCCTCAGCCCATTTTTTTACTTTATGAGACAGGGTCTTGCTAAATTACACAAACTGCCTCTGGTCTTGAACTTGTGATCCTCCTGCCTCTGCCTCCCAGGCTGCTGGGATTATAGGTGTGTACTGCTGTGCCTGGCAATTCATAGGGTTTTCTGTGGCTGATCACTTCAAGATTGGTTTGGGAGTGGGGTGCCATGTCCTTCCCTTGTTTTTATGGTGCTGGGGATCAAACCCAGGGCCCCAGAGTGTGCAAAGCAAGCCCTCGCCCAACTGAGTTCAACCCCAGCGCCATTTCACATTTATAGCACATCTAAATTCTGTCTGTCCACATTTCTGTTGTCAGTTCACACATGTAGTTGTTGGCTACCATATTGCATAGCACAGGATCCTTTAGGGCAGATGGTCCATGTCAAACACTACAGCAGCAGTTCCCAACCTTTTTGGCACCAGGGACTATTTCACAGAAAACAGTTTTCATAGCCTGGGTTGAGGGTGGTGTGGGATGTGGTATGGTTTTGGGTTGTATAAAACAATGAGAGTGGCTATAAATATAGATGAAATCTTGCTTGTTCACCCACCACTCACCTCCTGCTGTGTAGCACAGTCTTTGACAGACCCATGGAACTGGGGTTGGGGACCTCTGCCCTACAGCACAATTGGGATTCAACAGCATTAAAGTAATGTAAGGAGTATCATTCTCTCAATCTTTAGTTAAATGGTCTTATATTTTCTCTTAAATCAATACATGTTAATATTCCCAAGATAGCAATTAGCATTAAAAAGAAACTGTTTAAATCAATGAATATTGATGAGGATTTTAGAATAATTAATAAAGTATAAAAGCTATTAAAGTTGAGACAGTCTTGGGGATTGATGTACTCTTCTTGTTGTTGTTAGGTGCGGTCGAGTCTGGTCCAGCTCATAGCAACCCTATGTATGACAGAATGAAACACTCCCCAACACTGTGCCATGCCTGGCACTATTGTCAGTGCTTCTCTATTATTCATAGAGTTTACAATGGCAGATTATTTTGGGAGTGGACTTCCAAGTCCTTCCCCTGCAGCACCTGGTATTCCTAGCCTGCAGCACCTGGTATTCCCAGGAAGTCTCCCATCGAAGGACTAACCATGCCACCCCTGCTTAGCCTTCAAGATCAACAGGATCAGATGCTAGGGTGCTATGGCTACAGAGTGATTTATTCTTACCTCTTATGAACTTTTTTATTCTAGATTCTTAAAAAATGTCTGCAGTATAGATTTTTAGAGTACATAAGTTGAATCAGAAGTAAATTCTTAGAGTCTAAATTGGGATGACTTGTTTTTTCCTTCAAGAAAGTAACACAGAAACACACAGGATCAAAGATAAAGCACACAGAGGCAGAAGACACTGTAAGTGAAAGATGTTTCATCTTCCAGACATTTGCGTGTCCAACAATCCAACTTGTACTTTGTAAGGTGCCGTCAAGTCGGTATCCGACTCATAG